>BMAV01023665.1:204793-219079 GCA_019973955.1 Trichonephila inaurata madagascariensis
ACCGTAACGATGTCTTTCCTTGATGTTACTGGGATAAAACCGGGTCCTGATCTCTCTCCAAATCAAAACGCGTTGAGAATCGCTTCTGGTACAGAACCGACTCTCATCCGTAAAGAGAACACGACTCCATTGATCAGTTGTCCAGTTTTTGTGCTCTCTGTCCCACTGTAAACGGTGGCTTCGGTGGCCATCTTTCAACGGGAGGCAGCGTTCAGGACGGCGGGTGAACAGGCCCCCTTTGTGAAGGCGTCTGGCCACAGTAAACCGCTACACTTGTCGACCTGTTGCTGTACAGAGTTTCTGAGCAATGGCGCTTGCTGACTGCTGTTGAACTTTTTTCGCCTGCAGGATGATATATCGGTCATCCCCTGCAGTTGTCGTCCTCGGGCGGCCACACCAACCTTTCTAACAGCTGTACCTGTCGTTTGGTACTCTTTCCAAGCGCGCGAAACGACACTTTTGTTGATTCCGAACTCTGCAGCTACACTGGTGACAGTACGCCCCTCCTCCAGCTTTCCGATCATTCTTCCACGTGTGAAGTCGTCCAGGTGATTTCTTCTAGCCATATTTCACGAACTGACTCACTGGCACTTGCAGAGAATATGGTGAATTGCGTCTCCGTCCTTCATTTCATTCTACTGTTGAGCAGCGCGCGCCGACATCACGCGTTTTGCGTACGCTCACATCACTTCTGACGTTTTGTTCCTGATATTTGCATACGCATGACGTTTCTACTGACTTACGTGTTCCCTCTACTGATCTCCAGACCTCCTTTTCTGCAATTTCATGGCTATCTGCTAAATTTTTACATTGTTGCTTAAGTTTTGCACACCAGTGTATATTAAGGTATCCGACTACGTTCGGAACCGTGATTTTAAAAAAGCGCATAAATGGATCATTTTCATGATATTTAGTGTCACTTAGATTAGAATAAATGTATAAAATTGTTTTAAGGGCATTTTGATAAAAAAAATTTACTTAAATACAATATATTTCGGCTAAAAATTAACTTAGAATAATCTTTTTTCAAAATGTTCTCCTTATGTAAAAAATGCTTCTATTATAATAATATATTGCCTGTATATAGCTCAGACCTCTGTACAGAGGCTCAACTATGATTTTTGAAAAATTCACATTATTTTCAGAGTTACAACCATTTGAAATAATGATCGGCGTTTTTTTCTTAAAAATTTCTCCCCTCTGCTGTCGTAAAACATGGATAAACCCACTTCTAATTTATATATTTCAAAAATTCTAGTTGAGCCTCTGTATAGAGGTCTGAGCTATATACTGGCAAAATATTATTATAATAGTAGCATTTTTCACAAAAGGAGAATATTTTGAAAATGGGTCATTCTATGTTCATTTTTTGTCAAAATATTGTACTTAAATATTTTTTTATTGTAATACTATTCTTAAAACAATTTTATATATATTTTCTAATCTAAGTGACACTAAATATCATAAATATTTTCCATTTATACGCTTTTGCAAAATCTCGTTTCCGAACGTAGTCGGATACCTTAAGAAGATTTGCATATATATATTTGTATATGATATTTTAAATGTAATAATGGTCAAAGAACACACAAATTCAGGGAAGCATGCTGTTCATAATTATTTATTTACTATTCTTTTTCAGACAGCCCATGAAGTATATATGTAAGAAGACATTTACACAAAAAAACCTTAACACATTTTCATCACGGAAATGGTGTGCCTTTGTCCCACCCTCTGCGCTTAGTCTTCGTCGTTCTCCATTGTGTGCTAAAATTGAAACAAAACACAAATTCCTTTAAAACTAGCTTACTTTCCTTTGAAAAATAACAATCAATAACAATTCTTACTCGAATGATTTATTTGTGGATTTTGGAAGACGAGTTATCTCCTGTCTCGCGATGAAAGGCAGCAGCAGCAACTCAAAAACGGGAGAGTCAAGATTATGACAAACGAAAGCATTCTCTTTCTCAATTCACAGCCCTCAGTCTATATTTTCATCAAAGAAGTTTCGACAATGTTTTTTAATCACATGTTTTTGTAATATCAGCCCGCTAATTGGTCGAGTTCGGTGGCTGATGCAATATTGGGACAGCTAGCCGCAAAAAGTTGACGACATGACACTTTTTTAGGGTTTCAATTAAAATTTTACTTCCCGTTTAGAGGATAAATAAGAATTAATTATCATGCGATGTACTGGAGGGTTAAAGACCAAAAGGAATAAAAAAAAAAATCTCTCAAAAGCGTTCCAATTGAGAATCTCATTATTTATTTCTATATAAATAAAGTTAACAATAATATAATAAATTACTGGAATTCTAAATTAATAATAGACAATTGGCAAAAAATAGAAATCTCTCATTCTTAGGTCTAAGATTGCAGGGTCAAACATAGTTTCAAAGTACCAACTTTCCCTTTAATTGCCTACACTATTGGGCTGAAATAAAATTAAAAGAGAAAATACAGTTTGAAAAACTGTGTTAATGCTAGAATTAATTAACAAAAAACTTAAATTTCCATCATATTATAGAATAAAAAAAATCTACTTACTTAAAAGTATGCGATAATTTGATAGCACTAAAATTAATGCGCAAAAATTTAAATAGTTAACATCCAAAATTAGCAAAACGCAATATGCATATTTCTTTATAAATATCCAAAGCATTTTAGAGAATAGGTTTGCATTTAAGGAAATAATTAATCTTAAATATTCTTCAAATTATATTTAGAAAATAAGAAAACTAAATATAAAATAATAATAATAATAAAAAATGTTAAAGTATTTAAGAAAAACTATAAAAATTCGAATAAATTCTAAGCAAATTAGCAGGTAGTGAAATCTATGAATAAGTAAATGAGAAACAATAGGTATTAACGCTGCAAGTTAACAAAAACTCATGATAAACTTACGACAAATGTATGTATTAAAATTTAATAGGATAATCACATCTTAACAAAATTTAATAAATATTTTTTCAAATTTATTAAATATTATTATCCTTATTAACTAATGAATTCCGCTGTAAATAGTGAAGAATTATATTCCTGTATATAGATGTATGAATATTACTATTCCAGAAAAGAATGTTGATCATTTAAAAATTAACAGTATCCTTTTAATATTACTATTTGATATATGATCCATATTATGTAAATTATATCTAATTAATGTGTAGTAAATTGAGTTTTATTAGTTTTAATAAGGTTTATGTAATCAGGAAAACATTATCTTTAATATTCACCCAATGTTTTTATAAAAACAAATATTAGATCATCAGCAAATCTGTAGATAACATCATTATTATTAATTTATTGTTTTTTTCTTATAAAAATGTAAACATGAATTATCTTAACTATTTCTATCCAGGGTTAGGCTTATAATTTGTTTTTATATATATAATCATTAATACTAATATAATTAATGAGAGTGTTAAAGAAGCAATATATATGTAATAATTCCCTCTAGTATCCTTTTAAATAATCTTTTTTAAATAACTTTTAATTCTTTGGTTCAGGACTAACGCGTTAATCTTAATCGTAATAGAATAGTAAAATTGCATCAGAAACTCGCTCCCGCCTGTTTTTAACCAATCATGGCTCCTGTTAGAAAGGATTCACGCGACCTTCACAGCGGAATTTTGTGCTCATTCTCTTTGTCTTCATCCTGTGAAACGTTGCTGTTGCTTATTGCTTCTGCTATGTGGGTGTGTTTGTTGTTAATCATATGAATGTTTAATGTGAAATAAATATTACCTGCAATATGATTCCTTATTAATACAACATTCTCTAAATGCACTTCTATTCTCGGCCAAAGGACCAACAATCCATTAACTACCATAAATAATACCATTTTCCGTGGGGGGGGTTTTTTTTTAAAATTTTTTTAAAAAAAAAAAAAAAAAAAAAAAATCCGACTCACCAAGAGTTGCCCGATTGTAATCAAATTTCGTATGCAAAAACATTTGTGCCGAACATGCAAATGATTAAAATTTGACGTCCAATGAATGAATAGCGGAAGCTACAGCGCATCGGAGCTGCGCACTCAGCAAGTGTCTATAAGGAGTGATTCTCAATCTGATGGTCAAAATTACTTTTGCATTGCGATTTAGGACGACTGAAAAAATGCCTCACCACAGGATTCGAGCTCATTACGAGCAACTGACAGAGTTTAAAAGAGGTCGTGTCATTGGATTGAAAGAGACAGGCAGGCAAAATCGGAGAATCACTCGTCATATGGGTCGAAGTAATGCGGCCATTAGAAGATGCTGGCAAGAATGGGTGGACAGTGGCAGATTTCAGCGTCATGATGGTAGCGGTTGACGTAAGGCCACAGCAGATCTGGACGACAGATTGATTGACAGATCTGCTGTAAAATCACCTGATTCGTCGTTATCAACCCTCAGACGTGCGACTCGCACACGAGTGTTCACCATGAACATTCCCAGATCGCTGATGGAGAAATTTAAGCTCATACCGACCGCTACGCCACCTGCCAGTCACGCCTGCACACTGTAGAGCCAGATTACAGTGGTGCTTGGCTCTATCAGGTTGGAATCATGCTGACTGGGGACGTATAGTGTTTAGCGACGAATCTTCTTCCAACTGTGTCCTGACGATCATCGAAGACGTATCTGGATACGCCCAGGGCAGCGAGCCGATCCTGCTTTCACTATTGCAAGCCACACAGGCCCTCAACCAGGAGTTATGGTCTGGGGTGCCATTTCATTTTATAGCTGGACCCCTTTGGTTGTCATTAGAGGCACACTTAAGCACAGAGGTACGTCGATGACATTCTGAGAATTGTTTTGCTACAGCTGCTTTTGCAGAACTCTGGCCTAATTTTTCAGCAGGATAATGACAGACCACATACGGCACGTGTGGCTATGAACTGTCTTACCACTTATCAATCACTTCCTTGGACAGCCAGATCGCCAGATCTCTCAACAATCGAGCATGTATGGGATATAATGGGAAGGCGACTGCATCTACCAAGAAATTTTGATGATCTGGACCAACAATTGGATCAAATTTGGCAAGAAATATCGCAGGAGACCATCTGGGTGCTTTATCACTCATTGCCACGTCGTGTGGGAGCTTGCACCCAGGCTAGAGGTAGGTCAACGCCTTATTGAGCTCGTTACTTTCTAACTATGTAACTCTGAAATAAATCATTCAATTTTCCTGAAATTTTAATCATTTTTTATTCTGTAGACAATCTGTCTACTCACTAATTTTTGTCTCTTTTGGACAACTCGTTCTTAGTGCGTCGTTTTTTTTGTTATGGAGTATATATATATATATATATATATATATATATTGATTTCTTAAGCTAATAATCTCAGTGTAATTCATCGTTTGGTTAGACTTGTTGTGATTCACAAGTTGTGACTTTAGTGAAAGAAGAATAAATTTAAACACGGGCAGTAATTACCTGCGTCATCTGGTCACGTTTCCACAAGTTAAAAGGCTTCTTTTGAAATACGGTTATCATGAATCTCTGATTCCTTGGCTTTTTTAAGAATATTTTAGATTACATTTCAAGTTTGATTTTTAGTCGTTAGTCAGTCTTTCTTCTTCACTCGCTCGGATTTTATTACTTTATTACAGGGACATATTGACTTTTCTATTTCTAAGTTGGTGATATTAGAAACTAATGAGGCACGTTGAGAAATTAAATACAGGGATATATTGCTTAGTGCGTCTTCACTCAGTACGGATCCCATGGTAGTAAATTAGAACCTGTTTTTAGACTTGGTATATATGATGGAAATTGAGTAATTTCATATTACTCGAGGTTGGAATAGGAATTTGAGGTGCACGTTGCTCATTTATACATCTTATTTTACATGAGGTTTATGATGTGTGTAAGGTTTCGTAGTCCACGTGAGTTAATAAGCTTGATGCTGCTTAGGAACTGAAGGTAGGATTACCTGTAGCTGTTATTTCTGTTGCAACTTATACAAGAAGTCAGTTCATTTCACCATTCAGGTGATGTTCTTATGCACACGTGACAACACTCCACGTTACTGTGAGGATTGGTTACAAATGAGAAAAACGTGTACTGTCTTTCTCAGCGATGGTGTGTAAGGTTTCTTAGTCCACGTGAATTAATAAGGTTGATGTTACGTAGGACCCGAAGGGAAGATTACCAGTAGCATGATACTCTTTACTGCTGTTGCAACTTGCAAGGGAAGGAATCAGCGCATTTCACCGCGGAGATGACAAGCTAAAGCTTTGTAAACTTACTTTTAGGCACGCCCCCAGGTTCACCTCGCAACCAATTGCCGCAGAATTCAAAATAAAACTTTCGTCGTTTCAACATCCCAGTCATTCGGATATGGGATTGAGGACTGCGCTGCAGTTCATATGCTCATAGATCTACTCGTATCCATTCTACACGGCGAATCTTCAGTGGTACTAGGACTCCAATCCGAGCACTCTCTTTTGGTTAGTTTTGTTTTCTTATTATGAGATATGTACAAGATTTACGTTTTCATTATTTTTCAAATTTATGCAGTTTCAAGTTTATTATTAATTATATTTCGTTTACTTTTCTGTTATCAAATGTATTTCATTGAAATCAGAACGGTTGTAACTAAAGACTTGGGCGATTATTCGAACAAAGATTCGAATATTAGCTTTGCTCTAGATATATAGAAAATGCAATAGATTGTTTTTATTGTTATTGATTATTAGTGTGCTCAATCTTTTGATCACGGAAAACTAAATTAAAGGCTTATTAATAATGTAAACACCTAAGATATCCAAAAAGAGTAGAAGTGTCAATAAGGTATTTTCTTTGAATTAGTTATCTTATAAATGCTCACATTTAAGATAACCTAAATACATACCTTACAATTGATAATAAAAAGTTAAATTGCAATATTTTGAATAAAATAAATGTAATCCTTTTTTCGGCCGTAAATTTGTAAGACAGATTTTTGTTTTTTTCTCTTGATCTTTTTCTCTTTTGGTTAAATTAAAGGTAAAAGAATAATTTTTAAGTCAATTCAAACACTGAAAATAAAATTGATTTTTTATATTCTTTTAATTTAATATAAGGAAACAAAAATAATTGAAATCACGGGTAAAAAAAATTTTTGAAGAAAATGTTGGAATTTTGATGAAAAATGATTTTTCTCGATTTTATATATAGAATTGATATATTTGATATTTTCTTTTAACATCTTTAATAATAATTTAAAAAAAAAAATTTCTAGAAAATAGACGTTTTTCAAATACTCTTTTGTAGTGCTTTATCTATTGTGGAAGTTTGAGTCACTTTTAAAATTCTTTTAAAAGCAGAAACTACACTCTAATTTAAAATCTAGAAAATAATGGTATTTATATTGTGCTGATAGCTAACTAAATATGTTTTAAAAAATAAACTTTCTTACATCAATTATAGAAAAAAAAAATATAGCAGATAATTATAAAACGCGCGCGCGCGCGCGCGATTCACTTGTTTTGAACCCTCCCTTTTATAAATTAATACATATAAATTCTAAAGTTAACTTAAATATTCGTTCCAATTTTGTTTTTAATCTCAATTTATAACACGAGTTAACGTGTGTTACTTTAAGACGGTATATAAATATAAAAATGGAAACTGTGAGATGTTGATGCTATTTAGAATTACCTAAGAATAAAAATCGTTTAGTTTAATCGTTGAAAAAGACATACTTGATTCATTTCTGGAATGTTAGCTTATTTTATTTATCTTTAAAAAAAAAGGACATAATATTGGAATATATGAATTTTCATTTTTCCTGCTCGAATACATATTACCTCGATGAATTACCTCGTGGCTTTGTCAAATGACCGCATTTAATCCCTGTATTAAGTGGTTTACCTAAACTCTGAAGTATTATTAAATATTATTCTTTAAATTGTATGATGGTATTGCAACATTTTTTATTGCATTTTAAATATTTGCTTTTGTGTTTCCTTTTTACCCATAACCTGGTTAAAAATATCCGTCATAATTAACTTCGTATTGCTGTGAAGTACAACATTAATAATTAACTAATTAATTTGCACGTAAACCAACTAAGTACATGTAATAACATACATATAATATTAGAGAAGAATAGTATTTTTTAAAACTATAAGGTATAAAAAAATTAAGCAAAGAATTTATATAAGCATAAAAAAAGGCACTTCATTGTACAGATTACATATCCTTATCATAAAGACAATTAACAGTCAAACTACTTTCCAATCTGTTAACCAGCACATGCGAATAATTTTGGAGTAAAACTCTGGGTATAAGTCGAAATGGGTGTTGCTCAAGAACTAAAACTAACGCTATAATTTTTTTAATAAATTGCATACTTATCAATTAAGTAACAAGGACATAAAAAGGACTAGGCACGTAGATAAATAACTAAATCTGAAAGAAAGCAGCAACGATAAACATAAAAGAGTTCTATTTTATTAGAGTAATTTATTCCTCCAAAACAAGTAATTAAGAATTTTCTTTTACTCTGTATAATTTTCAGTTCTATTTTAAGCACATGCGGCTTTTTATTATCTTTAAAAAAAAAAAAAACTTTCCCCAACGCTTAAGCACCAAGTAACCCTTCTCTACTACCTAGAGACATTTAAAAAAAAGTAATTTGGAATATCCAGTCTAAAATTACAAGACATTTTACCACCTACAGAAACAATTTTCTTTTGAACACGAGGCGTATTTCTTAAAGGAAGTCTCCAGGGCGGTTGGAGAACTTTGGAAGTGGAGATTTTTCTACGCTAAAGGAAAATTCTCGTCGTTACAGTAACTTGGCGGACGTGTATCACGTTTGTACGCCTTCCTCGGAAAACACTATCCGAGGCGGTGCTGAAAGACATAGCTCCAAAACCGGAAAAAGAGGATGTGCAATTGGATGGAGCGAGGATTCGGAAAAGATCCTTCTTTGGCTCAAACATATGTTCTTGGGAGGGAAAATAATGAATAGCTTGGGTAGAAAAAGTAAAGGGAAAATGCTCATTCGTTTCTGCGGAGAAATATATCTTTCAATTGCTAAATTACCACCGTGAGAACAGAAGCAGAACTAGTTCGACACGAGATGAGTTGATGAAGTAGCATCTTTTCCCGTCTTCTTTCTGGGAAGCGTTTCGGGAAGGAGCATATTCGAAGGAGAAAAATGTAATTGCTTTTAACACAATTGATTGGCCATAAAACTTCTTTTGCAAATAGAGGAAATTATAACAGTTTGCACTTGTTTATGAGATGGATTAATTTTTACTTTCGAGGAAAGCTTAACGTTCAGTGTAGCAACTGTAATAAATTAATTCTTACATATGTCAAGTTACATAATGAAATGCATGTAAATTCATTTAGCTTTAATATCGCTACTAACGCTTGTAGTTGTTCCGAAACAATTTATTATGAGTGGTTCCTTTTGTGAGAGCTTCGTTTAAACAGTTTTTTTTTTTTTCATTCGAAAGAATAAGCTGTTTCGGTTCGAAATGTTCCGAATAAAATGATATTGATAGAATGTGTACACATAGGTATATACGGACATTTTGGAGAAATTAATTTACAAAAGTAGTACTATTCCTATTTATCATTTATTCAACTAATGTGCTGAGAGAGGATTAAACAATAAACACAAGGAACAAAAATTACGTGGTGCATTTTAAATAAAATCTCTTCTCAGTGAATTGTTTTGTAAAAATATAAGTATATATTCTTAAGTCCAAGATTTGTGCATAATGAAAAATTTTAGAATTTTTCTTGGAATCTTTTTTTGCAATGAAATGTTTTTATTTCTATATTTGTATCATTATTATGTAACTTTAAAGCGAAAAGAAATACTTTATTAGACTATGTGGATGCTTTGTGTATTAAAATACAGACAATCTTAATTTGTAAGTATATAATTGTAATGTTTTAAGAATATAGTTGTAATGTTTTATATATATTATTGTAATACATTATTGTTTGTTTGTATAATTCCCCGTTAATGAATTTCGTGTTTATGTTCGTTGTGAAACATAAAGGTTGTAAAACTTATATTTACATATTTGATAATATTTATAGTGTGCGCATAAAATGTTACAATGTACGCAATCTATTTGAAATATAACTCATTGATTGATTACTTGTGAAATCCTCAAAGTATTAATAATTTATTCGTTTTTTAAGTTAACGTATTAATAAGTTATGCGTTTTTTTAATTAACGTATTAGTAATTTATGCGTTTTTTCATGATATGTGCAAAGAAATGGTATATTTGAACTAATTTTCAATCTCTGAGTGATGAAAATAGAAAACTCTACAAAAAAGGCCTCTCCAGCCAATTGAATAAATTTCCGCAGACTACATCAATAAATTCACTGTGATCCGACTGTCAAAAAAGTCTGGAAAAAAGGGAGACTGCAACTGGGGTTCGGAGGAAAGGCATTTACAGATTGTATATATATCGGTTTCAAAAAAGTTCAATGAAAGTCGAATTAAAAAATATTTTCCAAACATGGTAGCCACCTTTCTTCCAAAAATTTCTGAGATTTATTACACTTAAAAATATTTAAAATGCAGTGAAAATTTTGAAAAATTCGGCATTTTCAGAATATTTGATCCCAAATGTATATCAAAGAGACGTCAATGACATGTTTTAAATACCAAGAGTAACAGAAAAAATGTTTTTTACTCAAAAAACAAAACTGTTTTTTTAAAAAAATTGCTTCAAATTCACTTAAATGCCTTCAGTGGGCCATTCGTGGCCCGCGAGCCAAGGGGGTTGAAGGCCCTTATTTCAAAGCAATAAAATTTAAAATAAATATAAAATCCCACATTAAATAATCCTTAATAACTGTTTAAAATCATATCAAAATGACTTAATTTCTGTTACTTTTAAACTTATGCATTCAAATGTGTATATATATAAAACTATTTCATGGCAGTGGGAGCCGAATGGTTACGAATTTATGGTCAGCTTTTGTATCTATCGGGCTCGAGTCCTGGAGTCACTAAAGATCCACTGACTATAAGGAAGGGGCTGATGTACGTTAAATTTGACGAGACTCGAAGTCCTCACGTTAATGGGGTGTGGGGAATTGGAGAGTGAGGTGCCACCTCTAGTGTTATCCTCTTTAACTGATAGTATTTTTTAAACAAGTAATATATAAAAAATATTTAAAGACAATTCCTACTTAGATCAACAAAGAAAATTTTTATTTTAGCTGCTTTTTATTAAATAATTACAATTAATATAAATATGTATATAGATAGGACATAATCACAACATTAAGTGGCAATTAATTTTTATTAATTTTCATTAAAGTATCGTATTGTCATCCAAGACAATCGTGTATATAAAATTTCAGTTCAATTGAATGCTTTAAAACGTGAGAAAAAAACCTTTTCAAGTTTTGACACACACACAAGTCGCCAGAAATGATGCCAATGTGGCTGTATTTGTAATTCTTTAAATAATTAGTTTTAATCAATTAATTTTTATTAATTATAATTAAATTACTGTATTGTCATCCAAAATGATCCTGTATATAAAATTTCAGCTCAATTCAGCGCTTTAAAATGTATTTTATGAATGATTGAAAATTAGCTGATTGAAAATTTTTTTAGTCTGTTACTAAATGATTATTCAAATCACTAACTGTACTATAGCGGAGTCCGCACTATGCAAGGTACTCCTGTTCTTTGATACTGGGTGAAGGAATATTAACTTTTCAGCTATTCAAGGGCTTTTGGTGACGGACCTCACACTTTTGAACTATGGTCAAGTGGCGAGGACGACACCTTAGCTGGCACCCCTTTCACCTAACTTCCACACCACACCAAAGGGAGGACGTTTGAGCCTCGGCAGATTTAACATAAATCGGCTCCCTCTGCTCGGTGGGTCTTCAGCTTTACTGGGATCAAACTCATGACGCGTCCGTTACGTCGACCACTAGGCTAACTGCGACCACAACTTTGATACTGGAATGAACTTATATATATTGCCTCGTGATTCGGCTGAAAGGTTGTTGCCATTAGGAAACATTTCAAGCGGATTCGAAGCGGTGAAACCGTTTTAATTTTTTTCCCTTGAAATTTATTTAGTATATCTTTTCTTCTATCTTCGGATAAGACATTTTTTAGTACTTACACAAGATAGTGTATTGATACAAAGTTGAGAGTTGGAGTGGGGAAGAGAAAATGAGCGATTACCCTCACCCAAATAATAAAATGGAGGTAGAAAATACACATTCTAATTTTTCATTAAATAAATATAGATGTAATTTAACAGATATGGAATTATTAGCTAAGTTTGAGGAAGGTCAAAATTTTAATACGAGTCCTAATATTGCAATTTTCTTAAAATCAGAAAATAATTTTCAGAGTGGTAATCCAATTAAATTAAAAGAAATAATAATGAAAGAGTTCACAACTAAAAAAAGTATTCTGAGTATAAGAGCAAAACAAGAAACGGAGAGATTATAATTAAAACAAATAATTGCGAGACCGCCAAAGAAGCATTAAAAATTAAAAAAATTGATGGAGTAAAAATAAGTACAAAATCGTCCCTTATTGGCATAACCAGTAGTTACATATTAGAAGGAATAGACACAGAACATGATGACATAAAATTGGAATTAGAAAATAACAATTATGCAATTTTTGATATTCAACGTTTTATCAAAAAACAGAATCTGGATTCAAACCAATCAAAACAATTAAAGTTACCCAAATTGGATGCAGTATTCCCGAAAGAGTTCCAATAGGGTTTGAAATGTTTAACACATTTACTTTGAAAAACCTAAATACAATGCACAAACTGTTGGAAATTCGGGCACTTTCAAAAATTCTGCCGAAGCTCAATAAAATGCCGAATATGTTCACTAAACCACCCTGAAAATGAGTGTAAAGAAACTGAAATCAAAAAATGTAGCTCTTGTGGAGAAGCGCATGAAGCCAACTCTAAAATTTGCAAAAAATATCAAGACGAAGTTGAAATCTTAAAAATTAAAGTACAGCAACAAATCTCGAGAAACAAAGCAGTTGAGAAATTCCATAAGGCAAAAAAAAAAAAACATTATACTCAACCAAAACATATAATAATCAAACAGAGAAGATAGAAAATCTAGCATATTTGAAAAGAAATTAGAACAAATAATACAGCGGTTCACAACAAATCTGAATACCGTGGTAGCACAAATAAATTTGAGTTTTTCTTCCTTAATGAATACCATGGAATCCCCTCCTTGAAAAAAGTTGCATCCAATATAATAATTCTAAAAGATGATGATTATCTATTAAATAGAAAAACGAATGAAAAAGCAAAAAGACTCAAGAAAATATCAGAACCGAGAGGAAATACATTAGAAAGTGTAGTAGAACAAAATAAAAAAACTTAAATATACAAATCTTCTTATATTCTCGCTAAAAAATTCAATATTAAACTGCTTTCTTTTTTGGACATTTAAACTAATTCGTAGTATTGCACCTTTTTTCCCTTTAAATCATGAATATAATTCAATGGAATGCACGTGGAATTAAAAACAAGAGGTCAGATATTCTTTTCGCGCCAATTTTTTAAAAAGCAAGCATTTTAATAATTCAAGAAACTTGGTTACATCCAAATGATATTTTTACAATTCCCAATAAGAATATATTCCGAATTGATCGAGAAATCAAAAGAGGAGGAGGATTAATGATAGTTTTAAACAAGGATATATATATATATATTAGCGCAATAAAAATATTCTCAGAAATTAGTGAAGACTTAGAAATTTTAATAGTCAGAGTTCAGATAGATACAGTTCCTATCACACAATTTTCAATATATACATCCCACCGGGTAACTTTAAAGACGTCAATTTATCAAAAATAGCATCATATATTGATAATCACAGTTTGATATTGGGAGATTTCAACGCATCTCATGAGATATGGGGATCAAAAAATTCCAATGCTTCTGGAAAAAAGATTTTTGATTGGATTATTGAAAATGACTTAATATTATTAAACGATAAAAGCCCAACTTATCTCCATTCATCGGGAATTTTTACTTCTATAGATCTTTCTTTAGCATCTATAAATTTAAATTACGATTTATTCTGGTCCACAAATACCGATAATTTTGGAAGTGACCACTTCCCTATAATTATTAATTACAAAAGAAGAAACAGCTCAGCAACAAATAATTTTAAACAAAAAACAAATTGGAATAAATTTATCAATATTATTCAACGAAAGTTAAATTTAAATGAAAACATAAATATAAATATTATAGAAGAAATTAAAAAAGCTCAAATCTTATCTCAAGAATAAAAAAAAAAAAA
>BMAV01023665.1:219479-246556 GCA_019973955.1 Trichonephila inaurata madagascariensis
TTACTTCAATTACAACATGATATTATACTGGCTAGAGAACGCAAGGAATATTTTATTTTGATAGCATTAGATATTAAAGCAGCATATGACTCAGTGTGGCCAAGTGGTCTTGTTTCTAAATTAAAAAAAAAAAAAATTGGATACTCTGGTAGATTACTTCGATGGATACAAAACTTCTTACATCAGAGAACAATTCAAATTAAATGGAGGAACAATTTTTCAAAAATCATTAAAAATAATTATGGTGTACCTCAGGGTTGTATTTTAAGTCCTTTCCTATTTATGATTTATATGGTAGATATATTTGAAATTCAACACGACAGCCATCTTCTGGTTTACGCAGATGACATATTTTTATACAATAGTGGTACAAATTGGAATAAAACAATAGACGAAATGCAAGAACCTTTAAACAATATTTCAGTCTGGTGTAAAAAATGGAAATTGTCCACCTCTCCAGAAAAAAGTAGCCTAGTCAACTTTTCCAGAAAAAGAAGCACAGTACCTCCATTACTTAAATAATGCGACAAACCTATTCCCAAAGTGAAGAATCTTAAAATCCTGGGTATAATCTTCGATCCCAATATCACCTGGAAAAATCATATACATTACCTACGTCAGAAAGGATTCAAGTATTTAAATCCCATTAAATCAGTGTTTCTCAAACTGTGGGACGCGCCCCCCTGGGTGGGGCGCGAGCATATCGAAAATAAAAGGATAAAAAAAAATTAATTTACTGGAATGAAGTAAAACAAAATACTTTTTTATACAATAAAAAATACAGATTACATTGATATAATTTATATGTATCATCTGGTGAAAAAAGGTCACCAAAAATAAAAGATTCTGCTTTGAACGCTCATTAGCTATCTTTGATCCTATAACTAAATAAAACAATATTTTGTTTGCTTTGCTCTAATCCTACGATGAGAGATTTTTTTATTACGTTTCTTTTAACATAAAATATTACTTTTGCTGACTTTCGAACTTTCTTGTATGGTTATCTTCATCCCTTTTTTTAGGGAAGTTGTAAATTATATAATTCTGTTGCGCTTTTTTCACAATGTGAAAGAGTTTTATGATACATGGTTAAGCATATTGAGCACTTTGAAGGATTAATTGGCCAAGATTTATTTTTATGAGTACACTGAAACATATAATACAAAAATCGTTAATTCTGGGAAAACTGTTTATTTGTTACCAATGACCTTGACAGAGATTCCTCCAATATGTCAGTCTTAATGGGAGCTAAAATGAATTGATCACATATCTCCTTTTTTGGGAGTGTCAAACGTTTTTTTAGAATTTTAAGGTACTCGTGTTTAGATCAAGTTCCCAGCGCGACCACTTTTGTTCAAAAATATTTTCTTGAACATGCTGCATTTTCCCCAATGAATAACTTAACGATTTTAATTGTGATGTTGTACGACTGATTATGGTTTACAAATGTAAATGAGCTGAATATAAAAAAAGAATTGGGCATCTGTGATCTCTCTGAAAGGAAGTTGAAGCTGATCAAACAAGGGAAACACTTGCTGAAATAATGCATATTAATTATGTTAGCGAAAGTAAATTTGTGAAAAGCAATAAACATGAAACGAAAGGAAAATTTTCAATAGCTACATTAAGAACTTAATCAAGAAAATATGAAGCCATTAGTGTACCGCAAAATGCACTTCACCCTTTCAAAAAGACACAAGCAAGATAAAGTTCAACAGGATATTTGTCGATCATCAAAGGACATTAAAACTACAATAATGTGAACAAAATGTGACAGTTTTGCTTGCACATAACTTTCCTGTAATGTTAGCGAAAAGTGTCTGTGATTTGTGTCCTTTATTAAGGTCACGCACATTTGGAACAATTTAGTTCAGTTTTATTAGATATTTTCTCAAATTATGAAAGACAAATTGAAAAATCCTTGAAATAGGTAAGTATATTTTCTCTTAGTTAATTTATTCACTGAAATTGTGTTTTTTATCTTGTATATTGAAAATAATTATAAAAAAAAGAATTGGGGTGCATCCCTCCCGGCGACCATTATCGTTAGTATCGAGTGCACACCTGATCCCGGGCTAAAACATTTTGAAGTTTTCTCGCTTTAAATATTATAAAAATAACACAATTGTTATTCATTGGAATTTTATATTCTTTTTTTATTACTTAACATTTATTCTAAATGCTAATTCTGCGAGGCTTAAAATTACAGTTCGTTCAAAACCGTTTATAATATGAGTATTTATTTCAGTAGTGCACACAGGAATTTTTCAAGGGGGGGCGGGGTCAAAAGTTCACCAATCTTGTATCATGCTCCTTTTGATTTTGTCGATTTTCGGGAACAAAACACAGTAAAAAACTAATTACTGAATAAATAATTAGCACTAATTAATAAAATTAATCATTAACAAGTACTTAGTTAAATTTTACGTACTATATACTTAAAATTATAATCAATCGGAAAAAAAATCAAGGGTTTGGGGGTGGGTGGATCCGGACCCCTCCCTTGTGTGCACCACTGATTTATTTCAATAAATCATTTTACATTTTTGTATACATTGTCATGCACTTGGTTTTACTCTCTTTACAATTAAGCTATTATATCAAGAATAATGTATTATCATTTTTACAAAAAATAAACTCGTGTTAAGAGTGGGTACTTCAGCCAGTATAAGAACAAGTTTAATAATTATTAGTGACTTCCATGGGCTTGTCTTGCAGAGCTAAGTTTTTCAAAGGAAGGCTAAAAATTAGAAATTGACACTCAGAGTTATTTTTTGATATTTAGCTCAGATCTATATTTTGCCTTCAAAGAAGTCATCGCAGAAAATCCGGATTCACAAAGGTATGATGTTAAAAATGGTAATAGTATACGAAATGCTTTTGTTTTCTCAGTGCAGAAAATTCAGCATCCACCTCCATCCAGAATTCAAAGAGTGATTTATTACACAATTGCCCTTTTTAATTTCGTCACTGGGTGTGAAATCTATGAAGATATCTTTTTTCGGCAGTTGAGAGCCCTTCTGAAGTGTTTTGAAATGGATCCCTAACCCATTCTTTTGCTATCAATTTGCCCTCGTCTGTGTACTTGTGGATGCTTTATTATCGTCGAATGCTCGCTGCGATTTAAAAATATATCTCTATGATTTTGTTTTAATCCACTGCCGTAAATACTTAATACCGTGAATTACAATTAACGCGTGAATTATGAAATGTACATTCAAGAGAGATTCGGTAGCTAATCGATCGGCCAAGACTGACTAGAATTGTACGAGGTACATCATTTTTACATGTTTTGTGCAGACGTCCGTTAGGTTGCCTAGACTCACGTGAACGTTCGCGAGAATGCCAGATGTAATGGATATGATAAAGAGCAACATAGATTAGGCTATTTTTTAATGACATTTGTACTTTTAAAAATGGATCTTGAAGGAAATAAATCTTTAATTAAATATTATTTCTCAATCTGTTTCAGTTTAAAAATTAGAGAAAGAAAAGTAACATAATTAACCTATTACTTAAAAGTAATTTACTTAAAATATATATTACTTAAGAGTTACATATATAAAAAAATTTAATACTTATCTTATTAATTTGTACGGTTTATAATTAAGATCATATTAAAGCTTTAGCGTCAAAGTACATTTTTATTGCATTCAATATATATTATTATTATTATTAATAATTGGGTCGCCAGTATTGAAAGTTTGAGAAGCACTGAAATAATGTTTCATTTTCTTATAAATGAACTCGGGCAAAGGGCGGGTACTTCAGCCGGTATACACTTTTAATGTTTCAGTGTGTGTGTGCTGCAGAGTATTTTATAACTAATTAATTAATACTGAATTAAGAACAAGTTTAATAAGTATTAGCGACTTCCATGGGCTTGTCTTGCAGAGTAAAGTTTTTTAGAAATTGACCCTCTGAGTTTTTTTTCTATATTTAGCTGATATCTATATTTTGTCTTCTAAGCAGCCACCGCATTTTGCAATATGTTCCAATTTAAAAATTATATAGAGAAAGGAAAAATAACATAATAATTATCCTATTACTTAATTTTTTTTTGCTTAAAAGTAACATATACAAAATTTAATACTTATGTTATTAATTTGTACGGTTTATAATTAAGAGCGCGTATTGTAGCTTTAGCGTCAAAGTGCATTATTATTGCATTCAGTAATTTATTAATGTATAAGGGGGCGCGATAAAAATTGTGATTGAAAAGGGGGGCGCCAGTATTGAAAGTTTGAGAAGCACTGCATTAAAGCCTTATCTTCTCCGAAAATAGGAACAAGATCTGATCATCTTTTAAATATTATTAATGCCACAATCCGTTCTTTTTTTGACAATGGAAGTCAACTTTTTCCTTTTCTAGCAATAGCAACAGACAGAAATTAGAACCGATTTACAATGCATAGCCCTAGGTCTCCCAAGAAACACCCCGTTAGATTTATTAAGAACAGAGTCTATGAATGGAAGTATTATTAATTGTCATAATTTCCTTTGTCAAAAATTTATAATTAAACAAATAGCATTAAAAGACTGGTCACCGAACGCAAAGTTATTTTGGGATGTAAATAATATTTTTTTATAAATATAGAGAAAAAGAGATTAGTATTTTTCAAAAGACAATCAACCTACTCCAAGAACTATGTATATCTAAAGTGAATATTCTTCAGTGGATCCCTCCTCCTCCAATCTATATGAAAATCCCAAAATAAACATCTATACTCATGAACTACCATTTCAAAACAAGGATCTTCCAGATGTCATACTACAAAATATGTTTAATGATTACATGCAGTCAGACTTTAATAACAATATCATAACAGCAACAGATGGTTCAAAAAATTCTAATCAAACGTCATTAGGAAGGAATTTTGATACCCAAGAAAAAAGTTCGACAAAATTTTATACTGAAAGAAATTATTTCAATTTTCGCAGCTAAAGCTATAGCCATATGGACTGCATTAAAAAATTGGGTTTCTGAAACAGAAAACTATGTCATCCTGACGAACAGCTTATCAGTTCTAAAAAGTATCCAAAATATTAATAGAAAATCCAATACGATAATATTAAATTTAAATTCAACTTTACATGAGTGCCTCCAAATAGCTCAATAAATTACATTCATTTGGGTACCAGCTCACAAAGGAATAGAGGTTAATGAAGAAGTTGATAAGTTAGCTAAAGCTGGAATATTATTCCTTGGATTACTTGGGAAGACCTACATACATATTTAAAAAAACAACAAAAAAGTAAAAGCGAAGAAATATGGAAAAAAAGCAAAAGACATAAAAATTATAGTTATATTTCTCATCTTGAAAAGTGGAATAGACAGGCAGCAAAAAATAGAAATACAGAAGTTTTAATCAATAAGTTGCGAGCTAAAAAATTATTATTAAATGATATTTATTTCCTTTTTAAACAAACAGATTCTCCTTTGTGTGCAGATTGTCAAGTACCAGAAACGAGTGAACATTTTATATTAAACTGTATCAAATACAAATCGCAGCGTGAAATTTTGAAAAATTTTATCTCCAACCACGGAGAATGGTCGTATTCCTCAATAGCGAAATGTAAAACAATAGAGCAAGTTCAAAAAGTTGAAGAATTCTTAACATCAACCCAATAGATTCTAAAATTCCAATTAATAGATTTTCAATACTCTACTTTCATCAATTTCAGTTAAAACACAAGTTGATAATTAAAACTACTGATGGACAGTGCAATCACTAACTGTACGTTACAACTTAAGTTAAAAACTAATCCACATTAAATCGGAGCATAAGGCGTTGGCCAAGTCTCCCATTTTTACATTGATCATCACTGTACTGAACTGAACTATATTGCCTCGCCAAATATATAGTCAATATTTTCTATCCATGTATGGCATCTATTTTAAGTTTGATAAAAAATATATGAACGTGATGAAATTTATTCAGTTTGCATAAAAATCAAAACATGTTTCCTCTTTTCCATTTTCTGGAATTTGAAATTATAAGCGTTATATATACATTTTGCGTAGCATTCTGACTTCAAAACGAGCAACATTTTAGACATCCGGATTATTTTGTGGCAACCGCCTTCTTATTAGAATTAAGCTACTATAGAATGGCAACACTAATTATTCTATTGTTTTTTTCTTTTGATTTAATGTTGAATGTGTATGTTCCGTATTCACACAACTCACCGCATTCCATTAAATATTTATCTTTGTTAAAATCTACTGAGTTGCTACTAGAAGGAATAACTTTCCTTGCAACAGCAACAGAATTTTACAATTTTGATATGATTCGAAAAGACGGGGCATTTTGTAATCATGACACTTTTGAATTTGTGGTACATAATTTTCTAAGACAAATGAAAAAGAAAAGGTGAAAACATTGCTAGCTTTTCATTCTGTTTGTGATGACTATGAAATAAAGATATTTAATGTTGATAAAGCAAAATGCTTAACAAAAATTGAAATGCAGTGGCAATATTTTTTATTCGTTAAAATAAGAAGAAAAAATTTGATCGTAAGCCTCGTATACGAATAAAACCAAGTATCCATATATTGTAAGGTAAAAAAAAACTTTTTGTTAATTAAAAAAATTTTTTTTTGTTTGAATTTTATGTTGATCTATGAAAGTCTGTATTTGATAGAAGTTTTTAATCGATCTTTCATTGATATGCAAGACGTTTAAGACTGCTAAATAACTTAAATTCATTTTTATTGCATGTAGCATTGTATGTTTGCATGTAGCCCATTTTGTATGCATTGGATTATACTTTCATAATAATTTCAAGAATTTAATAGGTGGTATTTTTTAATACAATTTTAAATAACAGCTATAACTTGAAAGCATTGAAAATCATTCTTTTATTTAATCAGAGGTGTAACGCACAACCTCAAACCCCGCATCGTGGGAGAGGGGGGGGGGGGGAGGCCTAGGATTCTAGGGGGCCCAAAGCCTGATGTTAAGGTTTTGCAATCCTTTGTAAGATGCGGCTTGGGGCCCCAAACTTGACTTTGCAGGGGGATCCTAATACTCTTCGTTACACCACTGTATTTAATGCATTAATTTTTGAATTTTCAACAAATATGGTTACTATAGTAAATTTATTGGTACTTTTTTTTTCGTATTTAAAAACTGAACATTAAAAATAATGCAAAACTAATCAAATCTGGGAGTATATAAATTTTTTTCTTGCGAATCCTTTTAAACTAGGATTTTTAGTTAATTTGCTTAAATTTTTTAGCGATTAATACTCCGAATATGGTAACTTTTCAGTTTCCTTTCTTTTATATCATTTTTTCTCGCATGTTAGAAGTAAAATAACTAAAAAGTATAAATTAATGCATTTGCTTCCAAAGTAAATCATATATAGCTTTTTTAAATTCAGACACAGAAAAAGATTCTGGGAAATAAATACTGTTTAAATATGAATAACTGAAATCTCTTAATAAAATAAAATTAATTACAGAATTGTGTTGGTACGATTTTAATAACTGTTCCTGTTTATGCAGATTTTAGTTATACTTTTTTGCTGAAACACTCACCTGAATAACTCTTTTAAACTTTGATTCCAGATTCTACAGTTTGAAATTTGAATTTAGATTTTTAGCTGAAAATAAGTTTTATCTATGATATATATTTACCTATACAGAATTTTATATTTTTATTTTTAGTTTTAAGTGTCCTCACTTGACGGTAGCTCAAAATTACGAGGTCCGTCGCCAATTGTACTCATTATGTTTATAAGTGCGATGTTAAGGGAATGGTGGACCATTAAAACTAATTTCTTAAATTGTTAGCTTAATTAGCTGAAAATGGAATCAATATAGTAAATGATTATTATATTTCACAATTTAAATATATTTAAAAAAAACTACTATAAACTGGGTTTCACTCTGGGCATTTCATTTTATATTCTGGGTTTTATTTCATTTTTAAAAAATGAAATATTTTAAACCATTTTTAAAAATGCTCCTTGCGCATTAGTTTTTAAGATATGTACATTTTTGGTTTATATATAAATAGAGATGAACTACAACAAAATGTGCATGGATTTTTAATTCAGAATAAAATTTGAGGAAAAAAAGATAATTTTCTATATTATATGAAATATTTCACCAATACTCACACATTCAAAACAATGCAAAATATGATCCGTTAAATATTTTAGAAAACTAATGCACAAATTTGTGAATTATATCATCTTAAGTTGCGAAATTTTCAGAGATTTGACGTAATTTGAAACGCCAGGAGCATTTTACGTAACAATGAAAATGAAAAATTGGCGAACTAAGAAAAGTGCATTTTAAAAATTTATTTCAGTAAAATAAAAAAAAAATATTCAGTAATTATTCAGTTAGTAATGACAAAATTCTTTGATAGAATTCTATGAATTATAAGAAATATTATTAGTATAAGAAATCAAAATTGCAATTTTGACCAAAATTCGACATTGTGAAGGTCCACCATCCCCTTATTATAAATCAAATCGAAACATCTCAAATCAGAATTAATGTATAAACTTATAGATTAAGATTGTTAAGGAAAAAAAATTAGATTGTTCAGCATTTCGAAAATACCACCAGTAATTTCTGAGTATTTAGTTTTATGAATAATGTGCATTTTATTCGATTTATTTCTTTTGAGTCTCGTTACTTTTTGATTTATCGAAAGCTTTAATTTTCATTATTTTTTCTGTTAATTGCAAAAATTGTTCATTCCGCAAGAATTAAAAAAAATAATAATGAAACAAATGCAAAGGTTTTATGACCTTTCAACAGACATAGTTAAAATGTCTTTCCATTTTATGTGAGTAGATTTTTTCTTCCATAAAATTCCTTCCATTCCGTAAACTTTGCATATAAAATATCCGGTTCACAATAATTTCTGCTTATAAATGGAGCCTGAAGAAGTCGGATTTACCTTTTTGTCTATCCGGTGCAGGCAAGGTAATCCGGTATGCACATTTATCAGCGTGACGCTTCATGTTATTCACGCCCTACACCACCTTCCGGCTCTTTTAGTACGAAGTTGTTCCAATGCGAAAGATTCGTATTATTATTGTTATTTACTATACCGGATGTTCCGAAAATTTGGAATGATTCCAGGATTTGGCTTGAAAAAATGTGGAGAAGAGAACCACACTGTCTTTTCTCCTTAAACATTTTTGTTGCATCTGCTGCTGGGTTATCTTTTTGGCTCTGGAGGGATGAGATCTAGTGTAGAGTTTCGTTTATTTTCTTATTTTTGAAAACTATCTAAACAATCAGTAAAAATGTATGTGTGGAAGGATAGGTTTAAGTAGCCTGATGGTATGAGATATCGATTTGGTGAACTGAAAAGTATTTGGCGCTTCTTAAGCCGACTGTTGCTTTGTTTGTTTATATTTTCAAACAACGTTTGTTGCATCCTTTAAAGATAATTTTAAAGATAGAATAAAAATACTGAATAATTTCTTGTGTTTTTTAATAGTTTATTAAGATTTTGAGATATGAACAGGAATTTATGTGCAGGATTTAGAGCAGGGTCTTCAATCCGGGGTCTGTGGCCGCGGTAGCCTTGTGATCAAGGTATCGGGATCGCGGCTGGCAAGTCACAAGTTCGAGTCCTGTACCACTAAAGACCCACCGTGTAGAGGAGCGATGCGCGTTAAATCTGCCGAGAGCTCAAACGCCCTCCCGTTAGTGTGGTAGTTAGGAGATGGGGGTGCCAGCTCAGGTGTCGTCCTCGGCACTTGACCATGGTTCAGAATGACGAGGTCCGTCACCAAGGCCCTAGTTTAGCTGTGACGTTAATATTCACTCATTCACTCAATCCGTGGTCTGCGGGCCATGAGTGGCCAGCTGAAAGTATTTTAGTGTCACCACATATGAATTTGAGGCAATTTTAAAAAAAAATTGCTTTGTCAGCTTTTTGTAGTAAAAAGACTTCTTTTTTCTCGTATTCTTGATGTTTAAAACATTCTATTGATATGTTTGATATCCATTTGAGATAAAGTTTTCTGAAAATGACGAATGTTTCAAAAATTTTTCACTGTATTGTAAATATTTTTAAAAAGTTCCATTTAACTTTTTTGAAGCCTATATATATACAAATCTGCAACACTGTCCCTTCATTTAAAATCTATTGTAGTCTTGGAAAAAGTCCTTTTTTATACAAATTTTCTGATTACACTATTTTTAGACAGACGTTTGGCCCGTGGATCTCTGTGAATTTACTGATGTATTCCTCGGGCTTGAAAGGTTCAAGGCCCCTAATTTAGATCCCCCATCTTTGTCTACAGTACACCAATTCGAACTAATTGGGGCTCAAGGTCATCCAGATTAATGAAAAAGATTGGATTAAACAAAATAATCCATAAAATTTTACGAGATACGTAGTTTAACACACTCTCCAGTTAAAATAACACGCATTTTGAAGTAAGACAAAGGAAAGTGGTGAATAATTGTACAAGAGATAATTCTAATATATACTACTTTCATAATATGTATTGAGTCGAAAAAAGGAACTACTTAGAACATGTCAGGGTCCAGGTTTTATTTGTATTTATTATGATTTATTAAAAAGTGGTGGTTTGGATATTAAGCGACGTCCAGTTTAATAGGATTCGGATTAATGTGGCTTTACAGATTTAATTATTTTTTGCAAATTTCAATAATTATTTAAATACCAAAGAAAAATTGATTGCATATTGAAAATATAAAATTTTTTTTTTTTTAAATTAATGTTTTGAGTTTGAAGAAAACTTTGTTATTTTTTAACTATGTTACTTTTTTCAGTAAGATATTGAAAGAATTCAGACGGTTGCAGAAATGCAAGTCTCATTTTTTGTCTTTAATTTTATTTTTCACAAAATGCTTGCATTTGATATTTTGTGCTAGATAATTTTTTAAATAAACAGCATTATTCTTCTCAGATTTCGTATAAACTTTTTTAGCAGTACAATGTAAAAGTTCCTCCAGAGAAATGTAAAATTTCAATTCCACATTTAGACAAAATTATTGTAACAGAATGTTATGTATTTTCCTTTTATTATGATTCTTCAAATTTAGAGAAATGAAATAGTATTTTCTATGAAAAAAATAAAGTTGTTTTGATACTTGGTAATGTGATTTTGAGTTGTGGTTAGTGAACATGAAAATAATTTCAGAAAGCCCTCAATAAAGTGGAAGTTACATTTCCGAAAATTTTGAAGGTATTTATTTTTTTGAGTTTATTTTAATATTTCATTTTGTGAATGTTCTGTTGTAATTCTAAATTATATAAGATCAATAAAAATTTTATTTTGGATTTAATAAAGTATGGCCCTTTTTATAATATTTAACCTACTTCCTTTATTTTATTAACTTTTGTAATGATTTCATATTAGTATCGCATTCTAAAACAACACGAAAGCCATTGACGACGGACCTCGGAATTTCGAACCTCGTTTAAGTGACGAGGACTTCCCCTAAGCTGGCCCCTCTCTTCAAACTACCACAGTAAACAAACGTGAAAACTTTGAGCCATGACTGATTTAACGCGTATCATATATTCCTTTATGCGGGTCATCAGTGACATCATAATTTGCGACTTGTCGTCTTGACCACTTGTCCATTTTGCCCTCGAAAATTTGTAATAAAAGTAGTTTTCCCCAACGCGTTCATACTTTGGAAATTCTATCTTTTACCTCCTCGGTATTTTAAAACAATTTTCATTGATATTAATACCAGATTCGGAAAAATATTCTACATAATTCTAATTTAGCAACATTTACCTTTAACATAATTCTGCAAAATTTCAAAATGTTTTGATCAAAAGCCAATGATTTACTTTGAAAACTAGGTACAGAGAACATTTGAGATTACTTCGAACGAGCTATTTATTTTCACTAATCCTCAAATGGTTATAAAAACACTAAGTAACTTTTTCGAATAAGAGGCAAGCCTTAAAAAGTTAGTGAAAATACAATCCATTGAAGAAAGTCAAAACAAAACTGAAAACAAAAAGTTAATTGATTAATGCATTAGGCATCATTAATGAAGCTTCAAAAAACAAAATAACGACCAGTATGAAGCTGAGACATCGAAATAAATGACAGCCTGTAAAAAATTCTTCCTTAATCTCGTTTAAGAGGTAGAATTTCCGTCTCGAAAACAAGGTGAGTACAGCACTCAGTTAATTTCGTGACTATTTTTCCCCAGATCCCCCGAAGAGCGACATGTTTTGTAATTGCAGGTGAGATAATAAATGTTTTTTGAACGTCTGAGAAAGAATCGTTTATTGAGCTAGCAGTTTGATTAAAAAATGTTCATTTAGTGGATTCAAGCAATTTCGTTTATTACTTGTTTCGTGCGTTAAAAGTAGAACTTTTTAATTTGTGTTAATCAAATTGTACTCTAAGCTGAGTCCCGGATGAAGCGATTATTCTTTGTTCCTTCAAAATTGATACAATTAAGTGTGTGGCTGTTAAATGCATTAAATACCTTTTTTTGAACCGGTACTCTTTTTTTTTCATTCTAGATAAATATGTGGAAGACACTTGAGTTACATGTATAAGTTTAATCAGCAAAATGAATTAGTTTAAGTAAAATTGCATAATAAAATTGGAAAGAATTATTAGGTTTGTTTTGAGAATGCTGTTTTATATACGAACAGGATATCACATGCATAAATTTTTTTTTAAAAATAAGAAGAAAAAAAAAACTTGATGAAGAAAAAAGGTTCTTTAGGGTGAGAAAAAAAAGGGAGAATGTGATGATAAAACAACTGGATTATTTTGTCAAGCTGAAAAATAAAAGGATAAATTATTCACATGAGTAAAAATGTATATTTATTTAAAATTAGAATTTTTAATTCTTCATGTATCAATTTTTAGTTATATTGATATTTCATTCTTTTGTATGCATTTATACTTCTCATAATTATTAGGTTTTCAATTTTTCCTACTTTTAATTTGTAACATTCCAATGAACAATCATGATTAACACATTACATATCCAGGGTTATTCAATACAAATTTACACTTTCCTTATTAGGTAGCTTATGTCATTTTTAAATTTTTTTTTTTTTTTAATATTTTATTTCAGCGAATTTTTTCTATTTTTTCTATTTTCTATTTCTCAAAATCTTTTCTTAAAACCTAGTATAAGAAACACAAAGTCTTACAAGAGAATTTTACCGAGTTTGAATGAATCCTTAACGGCAGTAGTTTAAGATCAAAAACGAATTTAGTATAAAGAAATGCATAAAATTTTTATGTTTCCAATAGTGCATATAAGTGCTTATTTCTATTAATCCAAATATAATTTTTTTACTTTTGTACAATACACTGATACATAATTCAAAAGAAAAATACATCCCACCTTTGAAAGAGCCTACAAGATTAACTGAAAAAAAAATTGAAATATTTAGGATAGAATTCTCTTCCAATCCCATTTGAAATAATGTTCAGCTTAAAATGAAGGGGAATTTCTAATTAGGATTCTTGACTTCTTTCTTTAATTAGGAAAAGAAAAACTGAAACTGTTCTCTAGTGTAATATCTCAATCTGTGCTATCGATATTAAAAAATATTCGCTTCGAAATTCTCTCTTTTTTTTGTTTTAAATTTATTTAATATTACCCCCTTTTTTTAAAAACTTTGCTTTTGCTCAAAATTATTTAAGTTATATATTTGTGTAACGATTGCATTTTGTCTTATTGTTTTATTATATATTCTTAGCTTGTAAATCTATTTGCTACATTATAATTAAATACAAAGTCAATTGATAGAAATTTCTCCCGATGTTACTAGAATATTGAACGATCTCATTGTTGATACTTTTTAAAGTATAATTCATGTAGAATAAAGGAAAATAAACTAATCTCTCCTGTTACGTATTGTTAGATAATTTCTGAAATTGTAGAACTATTTCTGTTTAATTTATATATAATTATATAATGTGTATGTATATATAACCTTTTGGTGTAAATTTCAAAGAACACAAGGTCATATGAAAGACATCGTAAGCTCCCAACCTCTACATCAGTTCTGTTGATTTCTACTGAAAAGGCAAATCTGAATCTTACGATTAGAATAAGAACTTGACGGAATTCTGATGGGTATTAATCTTAAATACTCTGTTTTTTTTTATTATTATTAATGTGGGTGCTCTTTCAAACTTCCAGACAGATTAGTCGCGACATGTTGAAAAATAATCTGAATTCTAGCAGAATTTCCTTTGCTAATGCTTTAGCATCTGCTTTTGAAGTCCGATAAATGTCATTGAAAAGTTCTTAATGGCAAAAAATCTGAGACGTGTTTAATCCATTCGCATGTACTGTTTTCATTTTACTACATCAGATAAAGAGGATATGTGAACCTCAGAATTAAAAAAAAAACTGTAAGATAACAATAATAAATGAAACTTGGATCAATCTTACGAAATGCCTTGGATCGCACATGCCGAAATTTAGGAGACGTATTAAGATGATGTATAAAGAATTAAATACCAAGAGATCCGGATTAATTTGTCTCCAATGCCACTCAAATGGGTCTTACAGTATGTCTACTCTTCTTATTAGTCATCTTTCTCTGATGTTTTTGGATTGCGCCAGCAATCCTCAGCCCTCTATCTGGAAATGAGAATTGTGTTGCAACCTTGGTTAGGAGACTGGAGGCGTGGCAGTCGTCTTTCTCTACGACGGTTAGCACCATTCAAATTCTCTCTCACTTCTCTACGATTGCATTTCAGTTTTCTATATCGTCCCATACTACTTCTAAAATGTAAATTTTATTTCATTTAGCAAATTTTCCTCTTTGAGCTAGCTTGCTGTGTTGTGATATATGAAGTAATTGATGCGCAATGCTATTGTATTGATATAAGGCCACTCAGGTGTAATTTAACATCGCATTTAGAAAATGGGTAAGTATTTTCTGAGCATGCATTTCTTTTGGTTAGTAATAATCTGATTTAAACATATGCTTTTTACTTTTTTTTCTATTCGGGGGTCATTTCGACATTTGTGAGCTGTGGATACATGCAGCTTTTGATTTAAGTCTTTTTTTTTTGGTAAGCGTTACAAGTAATTCGTTGAACAGGATGCAAATAGTGAATCAGAATTTTTCCATAAAAGTAATGTTATCTTACGTAGTTATTTGAATGAGATTAAAACCAAAATAACTTCTTTCAATCTTCCGTTTTTCAAAAAAAGTCCGTATTCCATTTACCTTTACAATATAGCTTTTGGATTCCATTTCAATAAATGCATTCTAGTCTTTGTATTGCTGTCAACCATTAAATCACGTTTCTTTTGTAGCTACTCGTGGTAATTAAATTTGTTAGAAAATGGCTTCAAAGAATCCGCATTGGTCTTGAAAATGAGCTGCAAATTGCATCTCATCTTTGCGATTTCTTTGCGTCATTATGTAGATCCTCTCATCTCCCATTTTTATTTTTCTGTACAGCAACTCCTTTCTTTATCTGAGTTCATTGTTGAAAAGGTCGAGATTTTCTTAATGATCTTGGGTAACTTTTAAGGGTCTCTGTTAAGCGCGTTGTTTTATTTTTAATAATTATTGCGTTGTTAACGAGGATCTAAGGATATGTGTCAGCAAAATAGTTGCGAGAGAACCGTTAGTTAATACTCTCGTTTATAATGTGTGATACTATTTTTTCCGTCATAGTTTATTTTTGTGCAGTTGATTTTATATATCCTTACAAAACAATTGATTTGTTAAAGGAAGTATATAGGAATGATTATTATATGTCTATAATAGAATTGAAAAGTCATGTTAAATTTTCAAATAAATTATAGGAATTTACAATACGAGTAGTATATTTATATTTTCATCTGTTTTATTTTTTTATCAATAACCATTTCTTAAATAATAAAATAATTACTAATTATTGAATCTTTTAAAAACTTTAAAATTCAGAACTTAAAGTGGCTGTTCTTGATTAGCTTGTACGATCAAGAATCAAACATTACAGTTTTGGGGGATATCCCCATACTGTTTTGAATCTAGTACTATTACAATTCGTTCATCATGGAATGAAAAAAGATCGTATCATCAGATGAACCAACTATAAGAAATAAAATTATATTCATTGATTTATATATGTTTGGAGACTCAGTGGAAGCTTTTCAAACCTTTAGCAGCAAGTTATTTTTTACTTTAGATCATTAAGGAAAGAGAATATTTTTTCTCTAGAAATGATAAATTTGTTACCTTTCAATATATTTTTAAGGGGATTCTGCAGTTGTCTTGCTGTCTCCAGAATATGGAAATTGCAATTAGAAATTTAGAGCGTACTCTTTTGTGATACGAACTTTATTTATACGAAATGAACAGAACTATATTAACTTACCAATAAAATCCTCCAGATGTAAAGAATATCGAGTTTTCTATTTTCACTTCATTGTATTTCAAATTTTACCCTACTGGCGTTGTGAAGGTTCTAATCGATGGAATATTTTCGGCTCTAACGAAAACTTTTAGTAACTTAGATAAGGGTGAAAATATAGCATCTGAAATTTGTTGAATCTAAATCGAAATATCGGTGTTATGACTGAAGAATAATTATATTAGATTAATAATTATTTATTATGAAGGTCTGTAGTGACCTGTGAAAGAAATTTATATTCGACTTTTTTTTTGAATAAGTATTAAGTTTTGATTTTTTTTTTTTTTTGTCTTTTACTTTTTACCATTTATTTGTTACACTAGTATTAAAAATGCAAAAAATACTCAGAATTAATTACTAAGTTCTTAAGCTGAGGCTCGGTTAAAAATCTTTTTGGAATCTTAACAACACTTCGATGAATGCATTATTTACATGTACTCGAAGAAATAATTCGGTTCCTTACGGTTTATAAATGTTCACACCTCCTGAATTCCTTCGCTTGAAATATCTAACTTATTTTCCAGAATTTGTAGTAAAAATTTGCATAAATGTGGCTGAAATAATTTTAAATTCCTTTTCTACATTATTTGTACTTTGATTGATGAAGAAATAACAAAGTTTATCTTTTTTCAGTTGCATTTAGTTATGTTGATTGTTATCTTTTTATGCAATATATATATATAGTTGCAACTAATTTAAAGCTTATGTCAACATAATTTTTCTTGCTCGAGTTTCGAAACCATTTATAATAAAGTATAGCAAGTCTTAACAGCTCTCGATTCTTACGGTCCTCTGTCCTTTTATTTCGATTCTACTTGGATCGATTTTTCATCTTTCCGCCATTTTAATTGAATCGCATTCCAAAACCTTTTTTTTTTCCCCACTTCATTTTATGGCAGTACTTTTTTTAGATTTATTAGAATGAAGTTGATATGATTTTTTGGGATTACAAAATAAAGAAAAATACGGTTGAAAGAATTCGAAATAAAGTATTTTTATATCTCATGTGAAAGGTTAAATTCCTTTTCCCTCAGTAATAGAAAAATGTAGTTTGCTTCAATCTTTGTATTTAAGATAAACATTTTATTTTAATATTCATCAGATTTTTCAAAATATTTTCCATTTTTCTTGGAAAAATATTACCATCTTTTAGAATTATTTTATCGAATGTAATTTTTAAAAATTTTATTGAAGCGTTTTGTTAGACAAAATGAATATATCGCACCAAAACATCCACGTTTCTTCTATTGTCTTCCTAAACATTATTCAATTTAGAATAAAAAGATTTATTTATTTTTTTAAATTTAGGTTGACTAATCGAATATTCTTTCAGATTATAAATAAGCACTCATTTTTTGTGTTGAAGTACAGTAAATTAGGTGAGAGTAATTTAAAATAGCGTGAAAGGGCATTCATAGTTAACAGAATTACCAAATGAATTACACAGCGTTTAAAACGTAATTGTAATTACGAATGAAAAAGTAAGAGTTAAATTTATTTTACTGAAATTTCTCAAATTATATTAAAGAATGACTACCTACATACATTAGAAGAACGACGTATTTATATATTGAGAGTAAGAACAAAATTGTGTTAAAAATAAGTTTTCGAATTGAAGGCCGAACTAATATTTGAAAAAGACGTGTTTTTTTTTTTTTAAAGTTATTTAGCGAACATTTTGAGAAAGTATTGAATTGGAATTTTTTATGACGCAGCAAGAATCACTCCCCTTTAAAAGTTGTATAATTTCCTCTCTGTTCCTAAAAATATTATGGAAATGTTGAGATCTTAATTTTTGAACTTGAAAACTAAGATTTTTTAATTGCAATGATTTAGATTTCAGTACCTGCTTATGGAATATATTTAAAAAAATTCATATATATTTAATCGAAAGTATATAATACTCAATGTTTCAAAAATATTCTCAACGTCAAAAGTGTTTTCAAACATTTGTATCTTCACGCAATTCAGGTAAAAAATACTACTAAGAAAGCTGAAATGTTTGTTTTTCCTTATACACAATTATTCAAATGAAATTTCTTTTTTATTAAATGAAATGAAGCATATATTTTTTTTCCTTCGGAATTGATATAAATTTTACACATTACTTTTTAAAGTCTTTTGTCCCAATTTCAATCAGCTTGATATTTACCTTCCATCTTAAAGTTTTCTGATACATTTCGCCAGTTTTTATTAGATACAATTTTCCTAATATTTCATTGTTACCATTTTGTTCTGTGCATAGTTACCTTGTACTCAAGATGGAATTATTTGTCTTGATAGACTGCTAAGACAATTTTTGCAAAAACTTTTCATTTTTGATTTTATAAAAATTTCTTCTTTTTTATATATATAGCTTATCTAAAACTTCAATTTTTTCCACTTATAATTAAAAAAAAATATTTTGCTTTAGTTTTTTGAGTTAAATACAGCAGATAAATTGTTATATTAGTAAACAGATGAGAAAAGTATTTAAATAGAATCTGTACCTTTCTTTAGCCTTGTTACTCTGAAAGAATGATGAAACATTTGATTATAAAACTGCAGCATTTATAGTACGACGCCATATTTCATCATCCTTCTTTGGGAAGAATACTTAAAGCAATGCATTTCTTATTGATTTTAAAATGGTCTGTAAGGCATTGCATACTTTTCTTTAGTTATTAAGAACCTTTGTCATTAATTTTAAGTATCAGTCATGAATATATTTTCTGTGGGATTATTCATAAGATTTGAATGTAATAATTTGGTTCAATCTTGAATATTAAATACTGAATCAATTGATTGTATTACTCACTACGCTTTTTTGTTTTGCTATATTCTGTTACACCTGAATAAAAAATTATTTCAGTATAAGCCGAAGAAACAATTGTTATACGAAAAAATACGTTCAGAATTATGGATTATTATTATATTCATGCAATTTCTCAAAAACAAAATGTATATAGGGCCTGTTTAAACTGTTAGTCTTTCATACTTCCAGTCATCCATATTTAAAAATCATTCATAAAAGTTGTCTTTCAATATAATCCTAAAATGGCAGTTTTGGAGCATAAGATATACTGAATCCACTTTTGAAGAATGTATCATAAAAAAATAATGAAACACTTTGAGTCTGTTGGTGTTATTGTTTGATATGATCCTTTGAAAATAATACTTTGTCTCAATAATGCCGCAGCGCAGCGTGTGATAAACAGCATTATATTTGACAATTTATTTTGAAACTGTATACCGCATATATCTCTTTTATTTGGTATAGGAAATCCTCCAAGTGCAAGCTTGAGTGACCATCAGATAGAGAATATTACTATTGAATCCTTGCTTCGAAAAACTTTTGTCTACAACAAAATACAATAAAGGACGATAGAGATCATATTTGCGTCATATATCATATACCAACAAGAAGCAGAAAATAGAATCTGTGGTATTGTAGAAAGGGAAAAACTAAGCAATACGAAACAGATAGTAAACACTATATATTTTTACGAAAAGTAGAGTTTTTTTTTAACACACTCTCCAGCGTGTATTCCTGATTCGAATTTAAAATAAAATATATATTTGGTTTTTCGCGTTTATTCTCAAAAGTTTTCATGTATTTCTCCCAAATACTTCCCACTGAGCCACTGCATAAAAAAATAGAAAATCCTGCTGAAAAGTATTTTCTTTTTTTTCAAATTTTGCCTTTGCGGTCAGCGTCATGCCGAATCCTTCATACATTTTTTTTATTCGAAAGTAGTCGGGGGTTTCTGTTGCATTTAATGACTTTTCCTTGCATTCCCCTACAGCGTTTTTGATACAGAAAAAAAACAAGTTTTTTTCCCTTCATCTTTGAGAACTAAAAGCGTTCCGGTCGTTTCGGTAATGTCCGTGTTTACACGCAAAATATGCTGTTCATCTCCGAACATTTTGGAACTGATGACATCATTAATGAAAATATTTTATATTCACTTGCATTCTTTTTCATAATATATGTAGTGGAATAAATTACTCCAAGAACTTTATTTATGAAAATGTGTAGCAAATATGTTTTAATAACTTGCGCTTTAATAGGAGCCGCTGGGCTATAAATAGAAAAAAATATTTATTTTATTTAGAATTTTCTAAAATATTTCTTCATCTTTCATTTGCATTTATTGCATTTTAGGTACTGTATAGGGGCATGTGTGTATTAAATAAATATGTCTATTATTTTTTTTTAAATAGCGTAGTTTTAAAATAAAAACATGTTTTCAAAAAGAGTTAAATATTTTAAAAATGATTTATTATGCTTTGTTTTATCTTTCAAATCTTTTTTGTAAAAGTTATTTAATTCTTACTCTCTTATAGCTGCATGCTTTTACCAAACATTATTTTTATATCGAATGTTTTAAAATTTTGATTATGAAAAAGTTCCTAACTACTAAACTAAAACATTTTTTTTCATAATTTAATAAATTCTAAATATTAATTTAAAAATTTGAATGTAATTTAACGTTTTTTTCTTTTTTGAAATATGATTTAATTAAAATACTAACGAAATATACACCCATGTGAGAACGATTTTTTGAAGGGGAATTATTCCTTATTTACTTTCCAAATTATCCGAAAAAATTAATTATATATTTTAAATAAATTCTATGTTCAATGATATTATAGGCTACAAATCGTGAATAAAGTTTAACTAAAACTACATATTTATTTATAATAGCACCAAATTAAACATTTATCATTCATAATTCTTACGAAGTTTTAAAACTCTCTGCAATGTTTAATACAAATATATTCCTGAATTTCCAAGTTCTAGAATATATTACGCTGTATATAAAAACAGTGTAATGTTGCTGTGTGTTAATTTTTACAAAAAAGATCATATTGAATTTTTGTTTCTTCAGATCTGATGAGAATGGGTATTTTCTCAGATAAAACATGTTTTTATTGAAATTCAGTAACAATAATCTTTGTAAATGCTATCGTAACGGCAGAAAGTTTAAAATTTAACTTATTTTTTCATGTGTGTTTTTTAGAACTAGTATATTTGTAAGGTTTCAGAATTCTCAAATGTTCTTTAAAGAAAAAGAATGTTACTATTTTTATAATCTTTTAAAGCACATTTTTTAAATGACATTTGCCCTAATTTTTGACTGAAAAAGTACTTCCTATTGTAATATGTAAATCTGTATGTGCTTCTTTAATTTATGTTTATTATTAAACGTTTTTGACTTTGGGCATCCGTAGATTTTTTTTCTCTTACATAAATATTGCTTTTGAGTTTAAATAGCATGCAAATCACAATCTGAGAATGATATATTGTTACTTTCCAAAATGTACTTATTTTTTTTCTTTGTTTGAAAATATTACCCCTAGAGGGTAAATGGATGGGTGATTCAAAAGGCCATTTAAAAAAATTAACTTAAACGTATACTCTGTAACTTAACTAAAAAATTTAAAAATCATTGTTTTTAAACACACCCATGTCCAAAATTAAGGTCACAAACTTAAACTCTGCGAAAACTGAAGAACTATTTACTGTGTTTCCATGAAATTTTGTACAGAGATGCATTATAATGCCAGAAAGAATATAGAGCAACATAACAATATGGAAAATATTTTAGTTGGGAATTAAGATACAAGTCATATCAAAAAGTGTGAAATCAAGAGATAAAGCATTTAACTCAGGGAAATTTTTTGTGTGTCTAATAAGGAGTGTGACCACTCTGAACTGCTATACAGCCCCACATTGAATTGTCATACTTTTTCTGAGGGTGCCAGTAAGTATTTGTGGCAACAAAGCCATTTTTCCAAAAGCGGGAATTTTAATCCCTGGGAGGGGAGCTACCTTGAGAAATAGCTTTTTCTAGACCATCCCAAACATGCTAAATAGAATTGTGATCCGGAGACCACGAGGGTAAGTCCATATGGTGAATATCCACTCCTTCATGAAATTCATCAACACTGAGTTCTTTGTAGCCCCGCCTTATCGTCCATAAAAATGTAGTATGGGCCCACAGCACTCGTTAAGTCTCACCTAGGCTTCCAAGAACTGATTCCTAGAGCTCTGTGAGTTGACAGTCCACACATCGAAAACGATTGATCTGTCGATTTTTGCTACGTAGGAAGAATGAAAGCGAGCTCCATTTTCTCTCCAGGTGAAGACTCCACGAGAATCACTCTGTCGGGTCCATTTCAACTCATCACTGAAAAGAACATGCCCCCTATTCTTGCGGTATCCACAACTGATGTTTTCAGCTTCACAATATCCTGTCTTTCCTACTGGATGCAGTCAAAGGGACTGGATGTCTGGCATAAAGGCTCTGCAAGACGTCTCTTGACTGTTTGACTGGAAATTCTTCTTCCAGATACAATAGTAAGGTTACGAGCAAGCTGAGGAACCGTTGTGCACCTATGTCGCCGTGCGTTTAATGCCTAGTAGCGATCTTGTGCAGATGTCGATGCTCTGTTGCAACCTTGGACGATCTTCCTGGTGACAATACCACTTGTTTGGAATTGATTCCATAATTGGAGGACCACTTTTAGGGGCCACTTGTAACCAACGAACCATCATCACTTGAGACTGGCCAGCTTCAAGCCTGCCAACGACTCTCCATCTCAAGGAATCATCTAAACGATTATGAAAGTTGAAGGTTGATATTGTACTACCCATTCTTCAAAGTATATAAAATAAAAAATCTATTAGTTTTAATGGAGGCGTTTTAAAATTATAACGAAAAACATGTTTTTGACCTTAATTTTGGACGTGAGTATATATGTGAGTATATATAATAAATACTGCTGGATGCTGAAAGTAATGTGCATTATTTTTATTCCGTAATTTTTTATTACACATATATCACTCTTGAAATGCTATATTTTTCTATTTTTTTTTTAAATATTGGCTGAATACTTCCTTTCTTATTTGAAGTTTGATCCCTCCTTACTATTAAAAATCTGAAATATTATTTAAAATTAGTTTATCCTAGTTAATTAACGAACTAACTTGTAAATAAAGTTCTAGAACTTGCTTTTCGGAAATGTATTTTAAACAGATAGAAGAATCCTAAGCTAATGGAACGCGAGTAAAGATCGATCTTCTCTGTGCAATATATTGCCCAAGGAGCATAGAGATACGCTTCCTGGCTATATGTATTGGAAAGAAAGTTACCATTCCATAGAATATGTTCCAGTACTCTTGTACTGGATTCCATAAGTGGGACACTACGATAAAGCCCGATCTAAAAGGAAACATCTGAATTACGTCCGGTCGCCTACCATAAAATATTCCACGGAATAATCCCATCAGTAAATTTTATGGCCTCAATCGGGATCTGATTTATGAGCACCTCGTAAGAGTTTGCAGCATATAGCAAGGAGCTTAACTCTAATAATTCTCTTCCATTTTTACCCTGGGATCCAGTAGAAAGAAGTCAAAAATATTTTAATGAAACGGAAAACGCAAACGGTTGAACTCGAGAGAGTGCAAAATCGAAGAGCTTTCCTTCCTTGGCAGTCAATTTGGTTTCGAAGTCATATAGGATCATCTTTACTGCTGCAGTTTATTTTCTATTTATTTGATTTCCCGACCTCATTTTGCGAGGTAGGTCTATAAAACGGGCTTATTCGACTGGTGACAAGTCCACGAGGCCTTTCTCCTTTCCTTTTTTTTTTTTGTCGAGATCGTTCTTTTATTAGAGGCTTCGTTTGATTCTTGACCAAAGGTTTTACCTTTAGATTATAGAACGTGCTAAAAAGAAAGGGGTTTTCTTCGCGTAACAAAATAAAAATCAAATAAGCAAGTTTGAACTCTTGATGATGGTTTCGCCTTAAAGTTTTTCTCCTTCTCTTTCCAATTACTTTTCGAGAGAGGGTGTTGTAAAATATAAAAATAGAAAGGGGGTATTATAAAATATAAATGTATAAATAATTTAATTTTTAATATTTTAATTTTTGTCGTTCGAAATCTTATATAGAAAATTTAAATATATGTTAAAAATGTTTTTCGTTATATTATTAAAATTTCTCCTTCAAAATGACCCTTGTGCTTTGCGATATGTTTCTGCAAAGCATAGTTGAATCTAACAGAGATCTTTAAAAGGAAAATTATTTATTACAAAATCAACTTTAATTCCTTTATAAATATTTATAGTCTCCGAAATATCAGTTCATTGAAAATTTATGCTTTCAGAGTAATATATATTTTTTTTCAAAGCGTAAATACTTTTCGCTTTTAAATACTCCTTGCATTTACCGTATTTTTATGGAGCTATTGGAGATTTAAAGATTTAATTAACTTCTCCAAAAATGTGTTCTCTCTCTTTTTGGATTTCTTCTTTTCCCGTCCAGACCACAGACCTATGAATGTTTGGCGCAGTATAGCCAAAACTGGCTCTTGCGCCATAAAACACCAAACTCAACTCTCTCTTTTTGGATATTTACCTAAACTAGATTGCTTTCTAAATGCTTCATTGACAAAAAGATACATCAACAAAAGTTGATGAGTTAAAAAATATAAATACGTATCTTAACCTTTATATGAATGTCAATATTAACCTCACTTTTGTTGAACTATATATAATTCGTTCTAACTAGATGTTAATATCCTGTTTGAAATTTTGTTTCTTTTCTTGAAGATATATATTCTTTCCTCTCTCTTCAAATTGAAAAACAAGATACATGAGGATCACTTCACGTTCCATAAAAAAATTCCTGGCATTATATAACTGAAAGAAAGATAAGAAAGAAGTAATTCATCAAGTGGCTAAAGTCCCAAAGTTTGAGTTTATTTATTCATCACGAAAAAGATTTGCCCTTAGTGGGTTGGATTTATCGAGCGCTCTTCTTGGCAGATCTCTTAATTGCACCTAAATGAAACACGGCCTTGTAACTTCCTTTACCTCGTTTTTTTATCTCCTGCAGGTGACTTTTTGTGAAATACAATAAAGTGGATCCTTTCCTAGCTCCCTCAGAACTTTTCACTTAATATCTTTTCTTGTTCTTCCTTCTTCAGAGTATCAGAGATAATCAAGTAGACTAAAGTAGAAAATTTCTTTCCTGCTTTTGTAGCTGAGTTTTTCTTCTTTAAATAAGTTATTTTATAAAGTTTTTAAATCAAAATTTTGTGATTGAACTACGTGTATCTATTTTGAATTATTAATGCTGGGAAATTTATTTTTACTTATTACTTATTTTGAAAAAAAAAGCGCTTTAAAGTTAATTGTTTTAGAATTTATTACCTGTCATTTTTCAGTTGCGTTCAGATTTTTGTTTCATTTTGGAATAAGTTTAGAATGTTAAAATTTTCTCTTAGATTCTCATTAGGGAATGTTTTTCAGGAAATGTCATCAATCGCTTTATAATTTTGTTTTAAGACACTTTAAAGCTTTAAGGCTTTTGTTAGTAAAACAAATTTAAAACATACCCAGACATTATATCAAAAGTTTTATGCATTTGAATCAAACATTTATTGTTTAAATAATATTTATTTTCTACTTAATTCATTTCCATTGAGTTACTGATTAATTTTAACTTCCACGATAATCTTGAACTTACTGTTTCTTTTAAATGAAAGTTATAGATAAGATTTGTCCCGAAACACACCAATTCAATAAAAGCCGATTAAAAATTTTCATACAATTTTAATGTAAGACCTTATATATGAATTCAGGTGTAATTTTAGTTTCAAAACAAATATCAAGAATTGGGGGAATAAACTTTGTTTTAAAGTTTACACAGGTTTGAATATTGGGGTTTATGAATACTGCGACATAGCCATCCTGTGATGACTATGTCTAGTAGGATCCGCGTAAGCTAGAGGTGTGGGATTATCTAAGTGATGAGACATTTTGGATTCTTAACACAACTTTTATTAAGAATAACTTAAATTACTTAATTCTAATTAACAACTTTCTTAAAGTGAGAGTTAACACCCAATTAAACCTTATATTCAAGTCAGATCGCGCAACTAGATCACTTATCTTAATTATATGTAATTAACAGTCTAATCTAACTTCTTATATAAAATATTACCTTTTATAGATTCACCTTCCTTCATAGGTTGAAATAATACCTATTACGTAATTATAGATGAGAAGATTCAACTTTCTTAATCTTTATTATATATTTAATTGAGATGAACGTATCCTTCTTCCAGAGCTATAAGATGACTAACACTTGATCCGAATGATTCCACACTAAGTTATCTCTAGGCTTGCCGCTATTTCTTATCAAACTTTCTATCCTTTTAAAGTATATCTCATTTACATATTCGATCCGTTTCTCTTCTTGGTATTGGGTTGGAAAGGTTTTTCCATTAATCGTGGCCGTCAAAGAACTTAGGAGTTATGTTAGAAGAAGGACGCGAGAGACGTCACAATACGTATGCGTACTTAAAAAGTTATAATTCAATGAAATTTAAAGAAAAAGGAATTTCTTTTTGGCATTATAGTTTAAAACAGTTTGACTTCCCGAATACTACTTTATTCGTCCTTTCATCCGTTCAATTTGTTTTTGTCATATTTTAATGAAGGTTCAAAATTGTGAGATCCGATGCCAGTAGGCTTTGCATTGGTCCACTGTGTGACGTTCATAAGCAATAAATTGAAAATCACTTTTATTTAGTAAGTTTTAGTGTAACCCTTTTCTCATCTAGTGGCTGAAACAAAACTTTTCTCGAATTGTAGAAATGTGGGCCAGAGCTCTTCGGAAAAAAACCTTGAAGTTGATCTATTTTCTTTTAACTC
>BMAV01023665.1:246656-344580 GCA_019973955.1 Trichonephila inaurata madagascariensis
TAACTTTTAACACAGGGGGGGTAGGTGATCTTTTTTTGTCACCGATGGATCAAACAACAGTTCTAATGCCATGTAAACCTATTTGATCCATTTCAGCAGGATCAAATAAGACTTTGTTGACCGAAGTAATTTAAACAACGATTTAACTGCCAGTGAACCGACAAATAATGACGTTCTTTAAAAGTTAAGACAAACGTTTGTAAAAAAAAAAAAAAAAAAAATTCGGTATTCTAAGTGCATTGCCTAGCAAATTCTATCTCCACATGGTTTTCAGAAGCATCATGTTAAAAAATATAAAAAGAGCTAATTTGTATATAGGCTATTCGCAAATGAGCCTTAAAAAAATACTAGAAGTATTTTAATCAGTAACTAGTGGGTAATTAGAACGCTACAGAGATTTGCTGTCCGAGTCAGAGATTAATGACTTAGACAAAAAAAAAAGCCCCAGTTAATGCGTGGTTACTAATTATTTCTAATAAATGTAACAAGGGCGCAAGAAAAGATTATGTATTGTTTCAGCTCAGCATTCAACGTGTCATTGTTTGTCTATGTGTTTCTAACTGAAATAAATACAAATGGATTAATCTGTTCTAAAAAGATTGAGAACAATTGAGTTTGTAATGTTTGGCATTTTTAAAATATCACAGATGTCTGTTTAATTAATGAAGCACATCTCCTTTCATGTACTACTTGGTATTATGCTTCAAAACGATGGCAGCAAAATGTTTCTACCATCTCATTTTAAGATGAGTTTTTTTTTTTTTAACTTTCTGCAACTTTGAAATTTTCATTGAATATAAATTAACAATGAAACTTTTGAAGGTTTGCTGAAAGGAAAAACCATTAGATAACGAAGGAAAAAGAAGCTACATCATTTCGATGTGTTCTGTAGCTATTAGAATGTAAAACAGTACCCTAAAGTTTCAATTTTTTCATTCAAAATTAATCGTTATAAAATTTTTTGAAAAAAAAATCAAGTCTGACATATTTAAGCAATTTTTTTTAATTCCTAAGAACAAAATAAATCATTTAACTAAATTAAAAACAATTTAAATTTTTGTTTTAGTTTTCAGATATGATTGTCTAAATTAATTCGTAAATGTTAATTTACATGAACATGTAATTAAGTCATGGTTATTTTGATGTAATTCGAATGGATGTTGCATACTCTCTAAGTGGCCAATAGCGGTTTCCTTAAAGTCAGTTGAAAAAAAAAGGCACAACTCAGTGGACTGCAAAAAACGCTTTGTTTTACACACACTATATAAAACGGTTACATTCAAGAGAGATGTGGCTGAAACCACACGTCAAAAACAATTTCCACCAATTAGATTTCTGTGATGTTTGCATCCTACACTTAACAGATGCATAATATAACTACATGAAGAAAGATAAACTTAATTGTTAAAATACATTTTAAAGCATTTATTATTTGTTAAGTATTAGAAAAGCAAAATGCGATGTGCTAAAAATATTTAAATCCTAGAGTATCAAATTTTGAATCTGATTTTTGGGAGATTGTATGCAAGCTTACTTACTTTTTTTATTAATGTTGGAGATTTGTAAAAACAGATAAGTTTATGGCTGCTTTGTATTTAATACCAGCATATTAGGTTTGGAATAAAAACTTCATCTCCCCTTTTAAACATATATTTCAACTTTAAAACAATTAAAATAGATTGTTATATAGCTGTTATTTAACAATGGAATGAACTATTTTGATTAAGTGTATTACTGGTATGAGAAAAATATTTTTCATGCGACTATTATTTTTCAGTTTAAATGCGAATTTCATCGACTTTGTACAGTTTTGATGAAAATGATTTAATTACCAAGCAGAGATAAACGCTGAAAAAAATTTTAGTCATGAGGGACTATATGAAATTCAGACGGCAAAGAAACTGAAAGGTTTTCTTTCATATTTTCAAAGATTTCATTGTTGTTTTGGTCAATAATTTAGAGAACAACGTCACTTCTGAATGCAAAAGACGAATGAATAATTTTAAATAACTACACAAACTGAACAATTAGTTACTTTAAATTATTTTCTATAGTTAAATCTAGTCTCTGAGTAACTTATTAATCTAAAAACTGCTTTTGAATGTATCCTTAAACAACACAGATTTAACAATAAGCGCACTTACTGATTCTAATATTATGTTATTAACAAGCATACTAGTTATTATATAGAATATCATTAACAAGTAAACTAATTATAATATTGCATGACAACATAACCATGGTGCATTAACACAAACATATTAATATACTACATATGATATTATTTACAAATAAACTAATATTATATACATCTCTATGAAGGAGCATATGTATTTGTTTACGTATGTGATGTAATTACTTGCTAAATGAAAATTAATAAAAATTCTGATTATTCTTTCTCATATACAGAATATATATATTATTTTTAAAACCCTAGAAAATATTAGTCAAATAGTTTTCGATACTTTGGAGGATTTTCCTTAACATTCATTGTATGTAATAACCTGTTTCGTTTTATCGAATTTTTACCTTGGTCCCTAGATGGTCATAAAACAGAATCCTTACTGAAGTGTTCAGAGAAATGTAAAACATGGATTAATATAAACCTCTTGAAACTTGAGTTTAATTCTTTTAGCAAACTGTTACTTAAATATTAATTCTTAAATCTCATTCAGAGCTTAATGGTAATCATATATAAATGTGAAAGAATTTGCAAGGAAGTACTTATTTTGGAAAATTAGCATGATATTTCATTATTTTTTGATTAAAAATTAACATTAAATGTCTTATCTGCTTAACATTGGCTTATTAATTTGAAAAGTTATCTTTATCCGTTCATTTTTTAAAGAATAGACTTTTAATGCTCATTCAATTAGAGAAAAAATGTTAATTATTGAATAGTTAAAGATTTATATATCTAATCTTCTTATAAATTTGCATTTGTGACGTAAGTCTGCTGTGTAATTATTTTTGGCAAAATCTCAAATAAGGAAGCTAAGGTGTAAGTAGTATGTTACGTAGAAAAATAAATTTTTCATGTTGAAATAATTGAAATGAAAGCTAATACTGTTCTGAAGTGTAATCGATCATGTGATTTATTTTTATTTAATACGTTTTAATTTAACAAGGAATTTGATAATTATACAGTGAAAGCGTATTAATGTATCATAAAAATAGTTTTGCAGTGGATTATTTGAACAATGAAGGAATTTTTCCGTTGGATGATACATTCCAAGCCAGGGATAAATATATTTAATCAAGGATGATAATTTAGTCAGAAATATATTTTTATTTAAAATATTTCAGAAAATATCTTCGAATCTGTAAAATTTTAAAAATTTAGTTATAACAATACACGTGCTATAAAGTGCTGATTTAAATTCTTTGAAAGGAAACATACTAAATAAAGAAATTATTACATACAGGTTGATTCGAAATAAGTGTGACATATTTTAAAAGCATATAACTATTTATGGTAAATTTTAATCGCTTTATTGCCAATTATATTTTAAAACTGAAGTGTTTAAACTGCTAATCTATGTATTTTTATTATTGGGAGTAATCTATGGCTCCGGAAATATATAATTAAGTCCTAAACAAAATCTTAAAGATTTTGAAGAATAGTTGTTCAAGTTCCATTATAAATAAAGCATTTAAAAACCAGTAAAGGCCTTTTTCTTATGGATTACTAACTAAACTTCGAAAAAAAAAATTTGGCTGGCAATTAAAAGCTCCAGGAATAAAACGTGGACAGAAGGAAATCCTTGGTGAAAAAGGAAAAAAAAGCTTAAAAGACTTATATCGCAAAAGAAAATCCTCTACGTCAAAGAACTTAAGCAAAGAAACTACAGGTTTTGTTATCAACAATTTGTCATCAGATAAAGAAAATTAGGCTGTAAAAGTCTGTCGTCAAATGTCTCCAAAGGCAGTAGAAGAGCGAAGTAAACTTTATTGGCCTCTGTATTTAATATCACTCAAAGGTAGATAAAAAACATGGATAATTTCGGAGGAAACACTCTTCTATCTGCCATTTACAACTGGCAAAAAGAAGATATAATATATTTCACGCGAAAAGCGTCGCAAAGAAGCAACTGTTTTGCAAAAGGCAAATTGGCCATCAGGTGTTATGGTATGGATGGAAATGTCCTCTCAAGATTTAACAAAACTAATTTTTGTAGAACCAAAGGCTAAAAAAGATGTTAAATACTATCAGAATGATTAGAAAGTAAACGAGAGAGAGACTTTACTCTCAAGGAAACTTTGTTTTTCACCAAGATTCTACACCATGTCATACTGCAAAATCAACTATAAAATTGCTAAAAGATAAAAAAAAATTTTGTTCTTTTGAGAAATGATTACCACTTTCACCTGCCTGCATTTCTTGCAATCATTATTATTTTTTTATGTGATGATACTAAAAAACCCAATTAAATAGACATAAAGTAAAAACTCTCCAAGGGCTTCAAAAAACAATCGAAGAGGAGGGAAAAATACCCTCCAAAATATTCGAAAAAAGCTCTTTTGGCTTGGTCTAAACTATGCTAATGGAGTCCAGATTGAAAATTTCATGTAAATAAATTTAATCAATAAAAATGTATGATGCTTTGATACTGGTCACATTATTTTTGAATCAACCTGTATTTAGAGTTAAAATACTGTTTACGAAAATATAATTTCCTGTAGATATTTTACATTGTGTTAATATTTATTGTTCCTCTTTGCTGAATTACCCCTTTGTATATAAGTTTTCATAATTATGGTTCTCCACGTAAGAAACAAGGTTACGTATTAAAAACACATTTCTTCGAATATTATGTCAGCCAAATAGGTGAATATGTTTACATTTTCAAAGTTGTCATCCTGTTTATAGCTAATTGAAAAAATATCAGATTTGGGAACATAATTAATTTGAAATGAATTATATTTATTCTTAAGCAAATATGTTAGATTGAATGAATATATAGACTGTGCGTCGCTTTATTCTTGTGGAAAACACTATACTGCTATCAATAGGATGTAATGATAGAAAGAGAGGGTAAAGGTAAACAGAAGAAGTTTCGCAAGGGTATAAAAAGGTTTTAGTGTGGGATATACGATACTTTTGTTTACCTCAGTAAACACAAGGACCTCACCCGAGGCCCTGAAAATCATTCGCCTAGTAAACACCAAGCATAATTGTGTTGAGGAGGCTACTGAACATTTTATAGTTCTAATGATTTACTTGGTTTTTAATGGTTTATCTGCGTACTAATGAGAGATTACGGACCCGTAGCTGTTTATTAGATCATCATTGCTTGAAGCAAGTAAATTATTATTAGTAGCTGATATTTATCTTTCTTTGTCATATCGATCAAAATAATACAATTTCAACTTAGTTTGATGTCAAAATACATGCATGTTTAAATCGACTAACACAGCTAACGTTTATTGTATAACTTATTTTATAATATTGAAGGAAAAAGTGAATAAATGAAGATAATAAGATCCTCATAAAAATCTGCAAAGACTTCACATCAAAAATTTTCAGATTTCGCATCAGTTAATCATATTTAAGTGCTTAAAGTGATGCAAAATTATGAATAAAATTGTAATATAATTGATAGTTATTGTTATTTTTATACCAAAATATTTATTCTTTGCACAATTTCTTCGCTAAATGAAGCCTTCATTTATTTTTAGTATTTCTAAACCCTAGTTTTCCCGTTATAAGCTTTTGCAACGTATTCCACAAAAATGAGTACTGTTTTTCAATATTTTATCAATGTTCGGTAAGTTGTACATATAGATGGGGTCCACTTAAGAATATTCACTAAACTTTAAATCTTTAAAATTGCAAAGGGCGGGAAAATCTGGAAAAACTCTTCTTCCTTGTTAATATTAAAGAATTTCTGCATGAAACAACCACTTAACGCCTGGAGAGGATTTTCCCGATATATCTTGGATTGATTTTTCGAAGACTCGGATCGGTCTCAATGAGAAATAACTGGAAAGAATTCTTGTTATTGGAATTTAGGCAATCCTCCCTGCAATTCTTCGGATATTTCCCTCAAAACTCTTTCTGCCTAAGGCGAAAGAAAAATCCGTCAAACAGGTTGAAGGAATTTTCGTAATATAAAAAAAATAAAAAAGCACTATTTTCTGCTTCCAATGGGAATCAAGGAATATTCACCAATACATTATTTTAAGCTTGAATTTTATTTTATTAAATCGCCATCAAATTTGCATACACTATCTAGGCTGTCTTACAACTAGTAATTTTTATATATTTGATTTAGTGTTAAAGAGAATAATACTCAAATATATGTAATAATTTTTTTCATACAGGAATTCGTATAATTTCAATGTACAGAGAACACAACGTTTGATATATACTTTATTTTTTACAAATATACTGTATACTGTATAATGTACTGTATAAAGAACGCTTTGTACATCGTCACCTACTAAGTGAATCTAATCTTTTAATGGAATTTAATCGCTTGACGAGTATTCACTTCGTTTTCACTATCTATGAGAAATAATTCTGAACAAGTCTAAGCTGTGGTGGAGTGGATAATGAAAAAAAGTGACACACAAAGTATATTTTTAAACGTTTTAATACTGTATCTTTAAAGGTGCTTTTAATGAAATTGTTGGAGTAAAAGAGTAACATTTCGGGGTTTTTTTTATACTCATAGAAGTTTATTTAACTAAATTGATATAATTTAGCACACCTACAGTTATTAATTACAAAATGAACAACTACAGTTTTAATTCAGCCACTAAAAATTGCTGGAATGCATCACATATATTAACTGCAAATATATTAACATACTTAAAGTATGTATTCTTTTTATTAAATCAGCCGCAAGGGCTTTCAAAATGATCCGAAACAGCCAGAGAGTTGAAATAAAAACCCAACTTTTTTGTATCTTACTTGTACGGAATACGGTTGCAAGTTGAAACTGAAGCGCATGTCTTCTTGACAGCTATCATCGCAATACAGGCGCTACCGATTCCTACGAGCATCACCAACTCCTGCTAAAAAAGCAATATATCTTTTTTAGAAAATAAAATATTTTTTTCTGAAACAGCTTGTAGGGTCCAGCCAAGTGGAAGGAGAGTTTCGGGAAAAGTAAAAAGTAAAGCTCGCTCTTCGGAAAAGTGAATGAGAAACACAAAAATGACGGACTCTCTGCTATAGATAGTTGGACTTCGTAGCAAGCTGCCTCCTCGAGGGAGTGGCAATTTTTGGGAAGCTTGTGTTTTTGTACGATATTACGTTTCATGTTTATGAAAAGTTTTTTTCTTTATCTTTATCTAAGAGACCTCTTCGATGGAATCCTAGAAAAGTATCCGAGGGAACTGAGAATTAGATTGGAATAAATTATTTTCTTGTTATGGGGTGGGGAGGCATAGTTTTTTTCGTTGGTTGTTCTTATTTTCTATTCTTGTTTGTGATTAGGAAAGAAATGTATTGATGGTAATTTTTTGGATTCTTTTTAACATGCGATGTACAATTGTTTCGATTTGTTTTTATTTTTTCGAAGTTGCAGGATTTCGCGAAAAGTCGTCACTACAAGAATTATATTTAAAAAGGGCTTTTATATTTTCATTCCTTGGAAATTTATTAAAAAAAATTATTAGTAATCGTTAAAAATACTTGTTGAGTAAGACAGTTTTCGTAATTCCATTCATAAACTCTATCAATTAAATTAAGTTACTAGGCAAATTAACGACGCATAAAAACATTAAGAAAGAAACGAATTTATTAATTTTTCTCAAAATGCTCTGAAAGTAAATTTGTAAGTTCATGCTTTTTTACGTTGTTTTAATGACCTGGGTACTTTTAAATTCTGTCAGGAGTTCTTAAGAAAAGGACGGAAGTACATCAGAATATTTTTATAAAATAGTCTACCGGTTAATTCAAAATTAGTGTGACTAACTTTAAAAGCATATAACTATGAATGCTAAATTTTTATCGCTTTGCTGCTAATTATATTTTAAAAATAAAGCAGTTAAATTACTAATTTAACAATTTTTATTACTGAGAGTAAATTATGGCTCCGAAATTAGATCCTCAAACCCGAAACGAAATTTTAAAGTTTTTGAAGGATGTTTGCTCAAATTCTGTTACATATCAAGCATTTAAAAATCAGAAAAGAAGTTTTGCTAATGAATTACTATCTAAACTTTGAAAAGAAATAAAATTTGGCTGGCAATCAAAAGCTACAGAGGAAAAAAATGTGGATGAAAGGAAGTCCTTAAGGAAAAAGAAAAGAAAAAAAATCTGAAAAGACATTGCTGTAGAAAATCCTTTGCTTCAAAAAACTTCAGCAAAGAAACTATAGATATCGCAATCTACAATTTGTCGTCCTATAAAGAAAATTGGCAATAAAAAAGTGAAGAAATTAGTCTGTCTTCAAATGTCTGTTAAGACCGTAGAAAAACGAAGAAAGCGTTCTTAGCCTCTGTATTTAATGTCACGCAAAGGTAGATACAAAGCATGGATAACTTTGGAGGAAGCACTGCTTTATCTGTCCTTCACAACTGGCAAAACAAAGTTACGATATATTTCACGCAAAAAACATCGCAAAGACGCAGCTGTTTTGCAAAATGCAAGTTGACCATCAGGTGTTATAGTATGGATGGGAATGTCCTCTTAAGGCTTAACAAAACCATTTTCTGTTGAACCAAAGGTTAAATTGATGCTAAATACTATCAGAATGAAGTTTTGAAACACTGGATCAAAAAAAAAAAAGAAAAGTAAACGTCATCACCCTTAAGGAAACTTTGTTTTCACCAAGGCTCTACACCAAGTCGTACCGCAAAATCAACTATAAAATGGCTGAAAGATTAAAAAATAAATTTTCTGCATCCTGAGAAAGGGCCCCCTGACTTTTTTCTCATTACAATTATTTTTTTTATGGAGATACTTAAAAAAACAATTAAACAGATGTAAAGTAAGAACACTCCAAGGGCTTCAAAAAACAATCCAAGAGGAAGTTGGAAAAATACCCCTCAAAACAATCAAAAAAGCTCTTTTGGCTTGGTCTAAACGTTTACGTAAAGAGTATTATGCTAAAGGAAACCCCATTGAATATTTCATGTAAATAACTTAATTCAATAAAAATTTATAATGCTCTGAAATGGGTCACATTATATTTGAATCAACCGGTAGGTTTGTTAAATTAAAAAAAAACATGTCTATTTTTGTTTATTTTCCTAATATTATATTGTGGCACTTATTTTAACATATACCCCTGTAATATATAGTTACATAATGATATATAATTGTATGGTACTGCTGAGTCTGAAAATACAATCAAAGCTTTAATGAGAAACTTTTAAGATTGTGATTCATAACATTACAGTTGATAAAATTAATAATGGTAAAATTAAACGGGTATCAAGAAGTAAAACGTCATTAGTAGGTGACACTCTATAGATTTTTCAACTATCAACAACCTCCCCCCTCCCATATTTTAATTAATGAAATTTTTTAAGCAAATTGGTATAATTTTATAGCTTCTTACTATTTTACTTATACCAAATATAATAAATTGTTACAACAAGCCAAAAAATAGTTGAATTAGTATTGAAAGAAAAGACTTGCATCAACTGGGAATTTTGTATCATTGAATAATAATAAAAATAATGTAATCAAACTAATTTTTTTTGGACAGAAATTATTATCTGGACTCTTCAGACTGCTAAGAGCATTATCGGCATGATTTGAGGAGAGGACGTAAAAAGGCTTTATTTCTTAAAGGAATAGTGACTCTACTGTGATATCGGTAGCGTTTGTTCATGAAGAGATACGCTATCTACTGCCAGGTTTTTCTGGACTCATGAACTATCAAGTAATACTTAAGATGAATATGATGATTTTAACTACTATATATCGTTATAATACTAATAGATGGTTCAACATTTATTAAGTTTCTTTTCTTGCCTTCTCAAGAATCCTTTAAAAAAATGCTAATATTAACTGAAAATCCATATTTAAATCCTTTTAAAAATTGTGGGGAATTCTGAGACATCAATTTCACTTTGATGTAAATTACAAGCTATTTCTGGGAATAATCTGATAACATGATAATCTTCTGGGATAACATAATTTCTTTAGATAATACTGAATATTTGAGGTCACAAGAAAGAATAGTAAGTTGATTTCTCATTCATTTACTTAAAATTCTTATGTCCGCCCATCCGGGAGTAGGGCCCGGGTTCAAATATCGGAGAAGGCATGGATGTTTGTAAATGTCTTAGTGGCATGGGAGTACTCTAAATAGCCGTCGAAACGTAAGTCCTCTTGCGAGGTTGGTGGAAGGAGGCCGTAGACTACTCCCTCCAAATTGGGGTGGAACCGAGCTAAATCGTACTTTCACCTGTACAGGGAGTGGTATGCGTACAACTAGCCCCTTGCCACGAGGAATTTCGTGGGCTATGATCGGATGTTAGTGTTGATCATGTGACATAACAAAATCCATAGAAACTGATGTAGTACGATTCATTCACTGCAATACTTCCACTTAATTTTAACAGTATTTAATTGGATTATTCAACGGTAACTTTGCATTATTAATTCATTTAAATTATTTGGTGTGTAAGATATTGTTTCAAAGACCATTTTAAAATGATTGTTTTTGAAATTTTCAAAATTCAAGTAGTGTGTTATCTCTTTGTAATGAAGTGTAGTCTTAGGTTTCGCAAGGTATTTTATTTTCAACTCATCATTGTGGTTTGTATTTTCTAAAATCCTTTATTGTGTGTGTGTGTGTATATATGTAATATGTGTGTGTATAATTACTGTATTGTATTTATAATTTAGAGAGAGTTAATAGAGAGTTTGTGTGTGAGTGTGTAAAAAGTGCGATGGTTTTTGTTTAATGTATCGCAAAATCTGCGATATATATGTATTCTACATCTTTTGGTAAACTTTTTTTTAATACTTATTACATACTTCAACTGTGACATTCTGTTTTATTACGAAAGTAGAAAAAAAAAAGATTGTATAAAAACAAATACTTGCGTCAGGTATAAGCTTACTTGAAGTCATGTGTGCGCATATTTATTAATATTTTTGACATGAATTTTTATCTCATACAATAACTAAATAAAATTCTTTAAAATGCATCAGACAACTGCATGTAGTAACTTAAACTAAATTATTAATTTTTTTTTTGTTTTTTTTTTGTTTGAGAATTGATAATTAAACATTTTTACCTTTTATCTCTCTTATATTGAAATTCCTGTTCAATTCGATTTCTGCTAGATTATTCATGTAATTGTTTAAATTGATCTTATTCTTTGTCTGTGATAAAGTTACTGACTGCGGTAGCCCAATGATCAAGGTATCGAATCACGACAGGCATGTCATGAGTTCGAGTCCAGTACCACTAAACAACCGCCGTGTAGGGCAGCGATGCACGTTAAGTCCTCAAATTGGTAAGGTAGTTAGGAGAGGGGGTGCCAGCTCAGGCATCGTCCTCGTCACTTGACCATGGTTCAAAATGACAAGGTCCGTCGCTAAAAGTTCTCGTGTAGCTGAATAGTGCGACGTTAATATTCACTCACTCACTCATAATAAATTTACAATAGAATAAGGTGTTAGTTGAGAAACTAAAACGAAATGTTTGAATGAAAACTAAAGCACTTTTATTGCATTTTGAAACACCGCTACAAGATTCAAAAATGAGAGAAATTTTGATAGTAAATATAAGTTCAAAAAATGATATATTTAAAAATATATTATAAATTTAGCATAATATTTTACAATTTTTTTCTTATTATATGGATTATACTACAAGTGTTGTATTATTATAAATTTTGCTGCTTAAAAACTTTAAAAAAAAACAGCCTTTTCCTCTTTGTAAAACTCGGGAATTTTAAAACCTACATGTTACATATGTGTATCGATTGAAATAAAAGGGTAATATGAAGAATGTTTGTAAAATTTACATATTGCGTATTTTTATGAAAATTTAATATTTCCTAAATTATTTGGTGCCTAAAATTTTAATTGTTAAAATGCTTTTTTTGAATACTTTTGGTCTATCTTAAGAACAAGCTCAAGTTTTGTTTTATTGCCCTGAAGGAAATTTAGTATTTTCTAAAAGAGGAAAACACCACACAAACTCAGAAAAATATTCTAATTTAAAAATAAAAAATAGATCATTAATCGAAAGTTGAATAAATTATTTTATTTTTATTTATTTCAAGGGATATTTTACTTTAAAGTTTCCACTTTAAGACACTTGGGCACATTTAACTACTTTAAGATTTTTTTAAATACCTAAATAAATAGATATTAATAAAGAAGAGTATTTAATATTTCAAATTAAATACTATTTTGCTGCTCGTAAAAATCCCTTAAATGCAATACACATTACAGCTTTGACAAATAAATTGTTTTAGCTTACTTGAGCGTATTTTAATGGGACATAAAAACAATAAATATTTCCTGATGCACCATTAAAAGCCAGGTTTCGAAATGTTTAATCAAATCTATGCGGTAATGGAGGTGAAATTCTTCAAACGGACCTTAATGGGAACACAATTTCTGTGTTCCTTCGTTAGCCCAATAACTCTTCGGATCCTGTCCTGTAGTGGAGGTTTCATTTGCGAAATGTACTTCATTGTCAGATACCGTTGGTAGGCCATTTATATCAGCGATATTCACTCAAGACAATATAATCGATGGATCGCGTGGCTACTACTTTGCTACATCAGCTGGCCCCTCGGGCTGTGAGACAAAAATTTGACTGCCTTAGCTCGGGCGATAAGTCTTGAAAATGTGAAAGGTGAGCGGAAGGAAGGGAAGTTAAAGGGTGGGTCCTTTACCTCACTTTTTCATTCTTCTCTTTACTTTTGCTAAGTTCGGGGCTGGCCCGTTTAGATTACCGTCGCTGCTTTAATTCGTGAAAGGGAATTGGGCGGGGTGTTACAGATCCCCTTTAACCTTTTCTTTTATTAACTAGAAAGGTGACTTTGTCATCGATTAAGATGAATATAATGACCTTATAATCGATTGGATTGTTATATATATAAATCGTCGCCTTTACGCCGGTTTATGGTCCAAATTCCTATGTTACAGCAATTCCGAGGGATCAATCGGATTGTTAATGGAAAGTGCATTTTCAGCAGCATCGCGTTTAATAAGGCGTCGACACGAAAATAAGAATATGGAATTTTACAAAAACTTTCGTGTTCCGTTTCAAATGAATTAAATGCCGGATGGAAATTCATCAGCTTGAAGCACTCGGTCGAGTAAAATTCGCTTTCGTGCTATTGCTTTGTTAGGAGGTAAATCACTGTTGAATGTCTACTTTCAAGTGACTTTGAAATGATACATACAATTCGGAACATTAACATTTGCATAATATCTGAAAATTTGTCTTTGGTGGAATCACCAACATATAATTAGGTAGGAATCTATTTCGTGAATTTCTAACGCAATAGAGAGAATTTTCGTGCGATTTGCAATTTCTGAAAATATAAACGCAAACGTCTCTTTTGTGTTTTTTAGATGATGAATGATTTATATCCCTCAGATACACCACAAAATATATTCCACTAAAAATATAGCTTTTCCCCCCTCAAAAAACCTATAATCTAGCAGTAAGTGTTATTATTCATTTCAATTGTTCGTACGCCACTGACTAGTTCTGCTCTGGTGGGATGCGAACACTCTATTTCTGTATTTGTTGTATCAAGTATATTTGTATTTCTCTGGAAATGGGGTCTGGGATAGAAACACTTTGTCTGTTATAGATTTTTTTATTTTCAATATTTCTTTTACGAACTAACATTTCTCATAAATATTTTATCAGATAAAAGAAAATATTTAACAATTACTCTGAAACAAATCTTATAAAAAAAAAAAATGTAGACGGAAAAATACAAGTTGTTTTTCTTTCATTTATGCATTTATGTTTTCCATTATTTTTATTCGTATTTACACCTTTTTAAATATTAATGGCGTTGATAAATTATTTTAAAGCATACATTTTTTAGCAAAAAATTGCAAATAAATTGAATCATTGTCATGAATCAATTATAGGTGTGAATCAATTTATCATTCATAATATTTATATTAAGATAATCTTTCCATGTGTTTGGAATTTCTTGAGGGGGAATTATATTAGACAAACTATACAAAAAAATAAAGACAAATGCTTTTTTACCAAATTAAAAGTTTTTAAAGCCATTAATTATTATTAGAGAACAAATTAAAATAAGTTGATATTTAATAAGAACATAAAGGAAGAAAAGAAATAAATGATTATATGCAAAATTACGTTCATAAATTACAGAAGAAAATAAATTTTTCGAGGAAGTCTTTATATAAAATGTTATTACAGTCGGTCATTTTTTAAAATATTGCTGAATAAGTTACTTTTAAAACGAAAAGAGTTATATTGATTTAAATATGCTAATATAAATAAAAATGTTAATTTTAAGGTTATTTTAGTTAAAAATATGTTTTAGTTCCTTCGAATAAATTTCACTGTCATTCTGTTAGAATTTAGTTTTATAATGGATAATACTTTATACATTTTTACAAAGGCGTACTTAACTTCGAATGGCTAGATTATTTTATCAGTTTTTATAGAATGATCTTTGCCTAGAGGTTATAGAAAAATGCAATGATACCGGGTACTTTTTGTTTAAATATTATTTAAAGCAGTTAAACAAGAAAAAAAATGCTATACATATTAGACCCTTCTGTGTTTTATTTCATACATAAGTGCTCCTTTTTCAAAATATCTGTATTTATACATTAGTTCATTTATAGTATTATTGTAGTTTATTATTGTAAATTATTTAAAATATGTGATCATCAGTATAAAAGTTATTGCCTTTTGTGCATTTTTATATTTACTTAAGCGATTGATTCTTTATTCTTGTCATTAGTTTCTCATAGTCCTTTTTTAAATAAATTGAACAATTTTATAGAATTTCTCATCAAATGAAACGGGAACGAAACATAACTAAAATCCTGTTGCTAAACATTTAATCTCAATTGCTTTATTTTCTCTTATTTAAATAACGTAACCAACATGCATATATGTATGAGAAGCATTGTATCATTTTTTCAGCGAGATGAAAATCACTCGGTCGAAAATTGAGAATATCAATGCGTTTTGTAACACGGCATGAAAAGAGCTTCTTTCAGTCAAGATTATTTGGAAAAAAAAAAGGATATTTTCTTCCGTGCTGCTTTTTCTTACGGTCATTGGAAAGTAAACCCTTTTCGATTGTTTACTCTCCTAACATCATTGGGGATGTTTGCGAATCACTTGGTTTGCTTTCATAAATCTTTCCATCGCTTGTTTTATTTCATCAGTCACTTTTCATCGTTAGTCAGCTTTTCAAATCGTTTCCTCTTCTCAGTTTCAGCTTTTCTCGTAAAAGAATACATACACCATTGAAACAGCGGTGACAAAAAAAATCTATCAAAAACTCTTTGATACAAAATCTTTCTTTTCTTACTTTTTAACTCTTGAGTGATAGAGAGAAGAGCGCTCGAAAGAAATTGAGATATGTGCACTTCTGTTCCAAATAATCTTTTCGTTCCTCTTAGAGATGAATTGAAGAAAGAGGAATTTTTATTTGAGTATACGAATGCGGAAATAAATTGTATAAAAATTTCTTTAATGCATTTTTGGATTTACTAATAGCAATAAATAAATAAATAATCCCAAACTTGTAACTGAACCGGAAAATTTTGGGTAATAGGGGGATTTTTGATATTTCTTTTATTTTTAACATTTGTCAAACAATTGGAATTTATCCCTTTAAATAAATATGTGTAGTTACAGTTTTATATATTTAAATTCATAAAGTGAGAACACATTTTTTTCATTAAATGAATAGATATTTGAATAAATCTGGAAACGGGTTGTGGAAGTTTTAATCCCTTTTAAGAGAATAAACTTCTGTTTTATTTGTATCGCAGAAATATTTTATTAGAAAAAATAACAAATAAATAGCAATTCTATGTCTATTTTTGGAGTACTTTGTACAATTGGAATTCTAGGAAAAGAAACTCGTCTAAACCTTATTGATAAGATTGGTTATCTGGTAAATAATACATAATAAAAGTTCAGGAGCAAAGGAAAGCCTTTATTATGAACAAAGGAGAATTACGTGGTCATACTAGTACAAAACTTCTCTATTTTTAGAAATGCATTTTACTTGCCACAAAAGCGTTTAATAGTTGAGTAGCACAATACCCAGGGTCATTGTTCGTCTCGTTTTATTTTCTCAATCGTCCGTGGAGAATCTTTTATTATCCAACCTTGTTGTGAGAAAGCTTTTGAAAGGCATCTTACTCTATCCAAAATTCCTTTTAAAAATAAATATGGGGATATGTTGAGTCATTATGAAGTACTAATGTCTGCAATAAAATTTCTTTTTCTTTTCGGATAGAAAAAGTAATCTTATATGGGAGGGATAGTGTTACTTATTCCAAGATATACATGATCATGTTTAAGTGAGCTATTACATCTCCAGTAACAACTCTTAACAGAAAAAGTGGTTTTATTTGATTATTTCCATGCTACATTGTTCTGTGTCTTAGTAGAATATTCTTTTTAACCTTTTACCTAGGTACGTAAGAATCTGTCCATCAATGCATCTTGAACTAAATTCTGATCATACGATACAGATTTGCATCTTAATGGAAGATGAAATCAAATTTCAGCAATGACGAAATCAATCTCTAAAAAATTCTTCATATCCTTCTACTTCCAGTGCGTAACAAACAATTTCCGTAAGGATTTTTTTCTGATGAAACTATGTTTATGTTCTCACTTACAAAGCAGGAATGAGGGTGGGTCTCTGACCTTCACTAAAATTCAGAAACTTAAGCCCACCCAAAGAATTTAACTTTTAAAAATCACTAAAGCTTAATAACCAACGATGCACTTAGTATTCTTTTTAAGATTCCTCCTATTCACATATTAATATTTCTTTAATCTTTTTAATTTCCAAATTTGGAGCAATAGGTAAGATATCTTCCCAGGCTTCATACTCATCTCTAAATTAGATTCCTTTATTTTTCTTCATACTCTCTCCCTTGAACTTAGATCCTACTCTTGATATTTACGAAGGCTCGTCGGAGTGAGAAATTTACACTGATTGCTCCAAGACTAGTTTCTCAGTATGTATTTTTTCTACCTTCTCTTAAAAAATCTCTCTTAAAATCCTACCTTTTTAAAACTAATAACCATAATAGTGTTTTTCATGTAGTTTTCTGCTATCGATGTGTGTCCGGGCAATACAACACAATATCAAAATGTTCATTTCCCCGGACAGCTTTTCCTCCATCTTATTACTCAATAACCTTATAAGCTGAAATCCATTAAATACAAGCTTTCTCAATAGAATCATTTTTCCAACTTCTAATAATGACCCCTTTAATGACAAAAAAAGTTTTTCTTGAGGGGAAATCTTTTCTAAATAATTATTTCAAATTAGATTCTTGGACTTCTTGCTGGGATGACTATTTACTGTACACTCCGATATTAATCTCGCGATTTCCACAAGCAATTTATTATTTTTTTTACATATCTTAGCCTTTGCCAAGCTTAGATTCATAGATTCAAGCTGTTTTCCACTCCTAATTGTTTCTGTGATTCTCCCAGGGACGTCGATCACTATTTTTTTTCATTGTCCCCATATTGTCACATTGTAAAACATATACAGGAAGCAATTCCTTCCTGGTTATATTTTATTTTTCACAACAATATGATCTGTAATAAGTTAGTTTCCTGTTTCCTTATTTCCCAATCTGTCTGCGATAGACTGATGCAATTTTGTCTCCCCCCATCTGCTTTTTTGCAGAGGGTCTTTTTTTGTTTTTAAGTGTTGTATGTTCATTTTCATGTATTATTTCCTGCCTACATCGGGGGACTTTGGTTAGAAGCTCTAAAACCCTTTGGATGAGTTCGATCCTCCCTAGTAAATAAATTCTAACGGCAACTTTTGGAGGTAAACAGTGGGATGGAAATGTTTAACTGTGTTGATGTTTACATTTTACAATGTCTCTGGGAGATGTTTATTATTCAGTTTTGAAAAACTAATTAACCTTCAGTGAAAGATTCATTGTAATGCTAGAATTATTGAGGCAATGGACTTTACATTCAACAATTTGCTAACAGATTCAGGAGCAATAATTTATTATAAATAAAAGAAATAGCTATGTTCAAGTCTTACTATTTTGCTCTAATGTTTAACCGTCGCGATTCTCTAATTAACATTGTTAATTGGATTTTAAGAACATATGCAATGGAAATGTTTAACTATATACTTTGAATGATAATTTTGTTTTATTGCATTGCTTAATGCATTTTAACTTGCTTATTATGCCTTGGCGGATAAATTTTTCTTTATTAATTGTGCTGATATTAAAGAAATATATCTTTGAAACTTATAAAAATCAACATCTTAAAATATCATCATCACTCTCTTAACATATGGGCTTTAGAAACAACTTCTAAATGATTTAAGTCACGTTGTTTAATAGTGAAATTTAACTACATTTTTTGAAGTCATTCAGAAGATATCAAAATTAACCAAGAACAACTCTTTATAATTCACAACCTATATTTATCCAAAAAATGTTGTTAAAATGAAATTTACAGATTCATAATACCCTTTTGAATTCTTCGTATTTCATTTTCGAAAATGACCGTTGAAAAGAGACCGTAATGGCCGTAGGTGAACTCATTTCATTTGAACGAAACGAAATATTTCATTGCCTATCAGTCCCATCCTATCCATTTCGCATTCCTACGAGCCTTTGTCGTCCCCTGATTCATCTTGCCTCTGGGAAGGTTTCATCACCAGAGAAAGCCACGGATGAGTGGCAGCCTAGATTACTGACAGGTGTTGCGCTGCACCGTTACTCGTTTCCAGTCACTTTAGGAATTACTTACGTGATTCCGGATTCATCAGCTGGGGAAAAAAAGGGAGCATTTTTCAATTATCTATTAGCGATGGAAATGAATGGAGGTGTTCATGTTTGAGTTATAACAGCCAATTGCATTTCCTTTCATGCGCCAAGCCTCTAACGGGCCTGATTCGGAGTTGCTAAAAAAAAGTAAATAATCAATATACTACAATTGTCTCTAGTTTCAACTAATTGGGATGTTTCCTTTTGATCATAAAACACTATTTTATATTTAAAAGGCATTTTGAAATACACTAAACAAATATATATGTAAAATTTCTGAGTGATTTAAAGCATTTAATTATTAAGATATGAAGTCTTGTTGTTGTGGCGCAATTGAAGAGGAAATTTATTATTAATTAGAAGTCTACATTTATTTGGTTACGTTAAAAACCCATCACAAACGTAAAACAAGCTGGAACACGAAAAACATAACACGCGCGGACGTTCATAAAGGCATTCATTGTTCGTTCCCGATGTGTCAACCCTTGAAAGTTTTGGTTTAACCGATAGCAATTAGAATCATATGATTTCCAGTAAAGCTTTTTCTAATTGGCCTGAATACGCGGGTGATGCAATATTGCATCATCCTGTTTTAAAAACACTAACGTTTTAGTTTTTTTGAGAAATAAAGTTGAGGTTTTTTTTCCCGTTAGGTGGGTAAAATAAAAATTATCACTCGAAGTCTTAGAGAGCTCAAGACCATAATAGGTTAAAATCTCTCGAGAGAAAATTTAAATGAATTTTTACATATATTTATGCATATTGATATATACCATTGGACAATGATAAAACGAGAAAAATAAATTATTTCGGTACAGATGATCATAAATTTGTGCTATTTTTGAACGTGACATGATTGAGGAAATATTTTCATAACATGTTGAGGAAAATTTAAATTTGTTAACTGATTATGTGAGAGAGTTAGCATTATCCTGCGAAATGATCCTGTTAGCGAGAGATAGGAGGTATTAAAGAGCACGTCACTGAGCAAAATGCATTAAAACATATGAGAGCATAATTTTTTTATAGAGGTATATTTCAAAAATTATCAGATAATTACCGAAATTATTGAAAGGAGCGACCATTTGCGCTAATGCAGGTTTCTTCTTAACCTTTGATGAAATGATAGGAATATATATTGGGGAAAACTCCATACATTTTTAGCAAATATCCGGCAGCAACCGCACTTCTACCAGCAAGATCATTGAAATCGATAAGGTTAGAGCGCATGAAGAGCCTTTCGTATGGTTCTATAAAAAAAGATCTATAAAAGCCTTTCATCTTCTCTCGCATTCTTGTCTGTAGCACGAGTGCAGGAAATATACGTTCGCCTCTTCCTAATTCGTAAAAATATTCATCTCTTATGATATAAAATGTAAAAAGAAATGATTTATGTGTTATTTGAAAAACGTTCTCTAGTTGTCACTTCAGGAGTTGCTGCATGATGAAAAGTGCTTGTTTAGACGTATCTTATTTGCAATAAGATTTTTGAACCCAATTGAATATTTGATTATTGTATCCATTCCTATTTCAAACTATCTATTCATTTGTTTTCGAAGGACCGTACGTTCATAATCACGGAGAGAGAAATAAGGTGCATTTCTTACTAATTTTAAGTGATAAATGTTTTCAACTTCTATTGATTTTCAGTCTCGCTGCTGCCTGTCAAAATTTGAGATTCTGAATTTTATTGGATTGCGTCAAATTTCGCTCCAGAATATTCTATTTCTGAAAATAACTTTTCAATTCAATTTCCCAAGTTATTTTTTTTTAATAGTCTACTTTAGGAATTAGATTTGCTAAGTTATTTTTTATTATTCTACTTTAGGAATTGAATTTCTGAGAGCCCATTACACCGCATAACGATATAAAATGCATAAAAAATCTTTACGAAACTCGTACAATTCGGACAGAAGAAATCCTATCTTTGTTTTATATTCTTGTTATACAGTTTCTTTATCTTTTCTCAGGATATTTTGTTATTTTTCATTCTAAAGATAGAAGTAATATTTGGATAGTTTTTTAAAAGTGTAAGTGCTTCATATATATATATATATATATATATAGCCTCTTGTCAATAATATTCGTGTTCTTAAAAGTAAAACTCGGAAAAATCTTCAGCTATGATAATGGTAGTTAATCCATTCACTAGCGCCCTTAAATAATTCTGATAAGAGTGCGCAATACAATACTTATATGCTTATTTGGTGAAAAAATACGGGAGAGAAAGGAAATCGGGAAATAGATTTGAAGCATTTTAAATTGTTAACAAAGTTACTTCCTTTTTAATGTAGAATTCGATTATTTTTATTCTAGTAATTTATTTATAAAAAAATACTTGGGAATTCTCCAATGCTAGTGTTTGTTTCCTATTAATACTATAAGTACAATGTTTCTTTTTTGTTTTAATAATTATATCTTCATTGCTGTTTCAGATCCAGAATTTTACATGTCTTAAAAAAATAAGTTCTTTCAAGTAATTTCAGAAAGAAAATATAGAATAGGTTCCATATAAAAAGATTAAGCAGTAACTTCGCAACCTTAGAGAATTTCTGAGTATTCTTCCAAGGAAGGATATTTTTGTAAAATTTATATAATGGTTATTTTTTTCTCGTACAGTAACCTAATACGTATTTTTTTGCATGTGGTTATTTTAATCTGTTTGTACTTATGAAAAGAGCAATGTTGTTGAATGCACATTTCTTTAGCTTCTTAAATAATATTTTGAACACATAAGTAGTTGGATTATGTTATAGTTATCTTTCAGTTCCATTATAATAGCACAGACTGAAACGCGATACGAGATTTTAAAAGATCTTTTGCTGCCCAGCCAGTATGCTGGGTATGACTCTCGGCTTGTAACCGAGTGGGTTCGAATTCCGAGTAAGGTATGGTTGTATATTCTTCGGGAAAAGAAGTCGGACTTTCGCCTGTAATGGATTCCCCTCTCGAATGGAAAACAACGCACCCCTTCTGTTATATGCTGGGATAATCATTTGTAATAAATGTCTATGTTCTTCTGCTCGTATTGTATGATTTCTGTTCTTCACTTGTATTTCATATGTAACCTAGGATAAAAACACACGCCAACAACAAAATATCTTTTCTGCGAATCTATGTTTAAAGACTTTTATAGTGTAAAAATTTTTTATCTGATATTAAATGTAACATGCGGGGGAATTGATGCTATCGGTATTTATCTCTGTAATTAAGAATTAAACCGCCAAGACCAAATTACCCAAAACGTGAATTGTTTGAGTTTGTATTTTCCGAATTGCTTTTAAGTTGGATGGAGTTGTTTGAGATCTATCTCGGGCACAAGACGAAAATATTTAATACTTCATTTAAAATTCACCTGTCCCAATGTATCTACACTTCTAAGTCTGAACGAAAACAAATTGTAATTTTTTGAAACTTTTATACCTCAATCACATATCAAAACACTGCAAAGTGGATGTATTAATTATATTTTTATACACTGCTAACTTTGTATTATCAGCCAAATAATATTTTTTTCCAAAACTATATAAGTCAAATGCGGAGATAATTTATTAAAATAAGCGTATGCTACTTTATTCTAATAATTTTACAAGAAAGGATCTTAACTCACAAAACTTTTTTTATCTATAGATCTTCCGTCTATTTAATTTTTTTATTCGAGTACAACTACCCAGAAAACAATTTTGATAATTTCCATGCAGTTCGTCCAAGCTTTGTTTTCAAGCGCGATGAAATACTTTGCACAACATCTTTTTAATATTAAACATTGTTCCATTTTCTCAATTTTGGTCCCATTATATCAAATATTCAATTGAGACTTTCCCACTTAATGTTAAAGAAATGGATCCCAAATCGGAAATTCTTTTTCAGGTAAAAACGTGTGCTTAACATTAATATATTCTAATTTCTCTACCCTATCGATCAGCACATTTTACTACATTTTATTCATTTTTATTTAGATGCATTTTCTAACATTTCTGGTTTCATATAATACAAAATGAACTTTCATATTATAATCTAAATGGAAAAATTGCGTATATATCTAATGTTTTCAAATGTTAAAAACGTAGTATTATACATGTTTCATAAATATGTTTTAATTTAATAGATTTAAGGAAACTGGGCCTTTCTGCTAGAAAATGTGTCCCAAATTTAATTTAGGTTCTTTCATATTTGTCGAAAACATCCTAAACAGCAAAATTTTTGAATCCTTTTTGCTGAATTAAACACAGTGCTTTTCATTAGAATTGCAGCATTATTATAAAGAAAGTGTTATGAATTATTCTAAAAAATTAATAATTCACATCATGACTCTATTTTCATTTAAAAAAAAGGGGGCTCTGAAATTTTCTTTTGAAAGTGCTTCTAGGTATTAAGCTTTTTTCCGGCGTATCCCCCTCTTCCTTTCGAGTAAAAGTTCTGGTCTACGGCGCCTTTATAAAGAATTGCTTTTACATTTTTTCTTTTTGTTGTTCTGTGCTAAATTGCTTACAATTGGGGTTATCACATTTCGAATGCGACAAAACTACAAACTAAAGGGAAGTCATTGGGGTTATCGACTGAAGTCTTATTACTATTAGATTTTACAATTAAAATCGTTTAAATAAGAAAAAAATTAAATACAATGTTACTTTTTCTTAGTAAAAAAATCCACTTGCCAACATCATTTGTAAAAGAGTTTAGAGTATGATTGTAGTTATATTTTTGTAATTGGGAAACTATTACCATTATCATCAATTATATTTATATAATAAATAATTAGATTTAAATAATTTGTCAACAGAATGTATTCACGTAAATGTTTCTACTATTATTATTTCGAAATAACTTTGTAGTTGGGGGTTACTTTTCGAAGTGATTCATCAAAAATCATTTGTTTTCCAAAGCTTCTCACTTACTAGCTGCTCATACTTTCAATTTAAGAACCGCAAATCTAGAGGGCTCATATGTTCTGATAGAAAGTTATATTTTTTAAGTAATATATATATATATAATGTGTGTGTGTGTTCCATATATTCTTACTACGCAACTCTTACTCTTTTTTCAAAAGCTTTTTTTAAATAACTTTTTACTCCTCAATTGTGATTTAAAAATTTTTTTTTCAACTAAAATTAAATCAAAAATTTCTATTATATTATGGAAGTTTTGCTTTGAAGATTTAATATGAAAAATAATGATATAAAGTTTCATTTATACATGGTTAGTTTATGTGGAAGTTGTCCTATACAAATATGTGTTTAAAAATGAACCTTTAATTGTTGAGGAAGGGGGATATTCTACAGTGATCTGCAAATGTGTGATCATACTTCATAAAAGTTCTTTGATTGGTCGATGTGTTAGCGTCTGCACATCAAAAAATGCCCCGACTTTAAAGTGCATGCTCCCAAAGGCGGGGGTAAATTTGTAAGATGCATAAATTAATTTAAATCTGTGTATATTATTTAAAATAAAGAAATAATAAATTTGTGAACACACACACGTACGCTATATATATGGGGTACAGCTGTTAATTATTTTTGTCTTAGGAGTTTGTGATTAAAAAAATTTAGAGATCACTGGTATAAAAGACTAAATATGGAACATTTTTATACATAAAGTAATTAACTCATTAAAAAATAGGTAATTAAATAAAAAGTTTCCATTCTTTATATTCTAGTGACATTAATGGGAACACTTTTCTGTTTGACTAAAAAAAAAATTCATAGTTCGCGTTTTATTTTCCAAGCATGGAGATAACCTTAGTTCTAAACAAGATTTATACAGGACAAAGCAGAGATGATGGTTTTTATTTGGATGAAATATATACAGTTTCTGAACTTCAGCTAGACATTGCGAAACCATTGGTAAATTTAATCATCGTGCTTCTTTAGTATTAGTTGTATTTGTGTAGGAAATAGAAATCCCCACATTCTGTGATTAATGAGTGAGAATACAGAGAAGCCTTATGATTCCGGATCCAGGCTACCTACGCTGCTCCTACGCATTTGTCACGAAAAGGTTTCGTTCCGGTTTCAATGAATTTGTACGGAAATTGTAATTGAATAGTATTCGTCTTTATAATGCTTCTTTGCCGCAATTGAAATGGAACCGTTTCCGTTTTTGTTGGACTTCTGTTTCCCAATTGAAATGGAACCATTTCCGATTTTATAGAGATTCTTTTTGTAGATTCAAGTACATGATACTTCTCGAGACTATTTAGATTTCTAAACTAGCGGAAATGAAAGAAAAGCAATGGCAAGGAGTTCGAAAACAATAACAAAGAACATGCTCCTTAGAGCATGATGCAACATTATTTTTTTCATCAGTTTCCGGAAGCATTTTTTATGTTGTTAATCAAATAAATCTCTGTAAAAAAATACCTTATTTAAGAGGCAGGAATATTTATTATCGTGAAATATAAATTTCATATCATGAGATTTTCCCCCTCTGAACTTCACTTAGCATTTCTAAGCAGAATATTTTGTGAACCGAGATTGCAATTTCTTTTCTGTATATTTGTCATTTTAATTTCATATATTGTTTACTGGAATTTTGAGAAAGCCTTCCAAGATAAAAGTTCGTGTATTTATTTAAGAAAATTGAGGTATTAAAATTTTTCCGATAATTTCTGATATGAACTTTTAAATTTTAGTTTTGCATTGAATTATTCTGAATTATTGCATTGAATTATTATTAGTTTTCCTTAATAAATGACGATGTAGCTTTTTGCTGGTTTTTGGGATGATCAAAAAATGTATGATTATTTGTTTCTTCTTTTCTCTGGTAAATTTAAAATATATTAAGTGAAGAATTTAATTTGTTTAATCGATAGTGGAAAAGCAAAAATTCCTAAAATAAACATTTAAATAAAATAAAATTTTCGAATGCAAAATAAAAATTAATGAAAGGTAATATTTTAATAGATATGAAATAACATATTAAAATTGAAATAAGCTATTAAATTAGAAAAAAAAATCCTTCTACTCTTTTTAAACCCTAAAATTACTAAGACTTCAGAAATAATTGGTATTTTTTTTCATGAAAAAAAATAAGCGAACCGATTTTTTAAGAGAAAAAGACGTTCTTTGACCCCAAATTCTGACTTGGTTTGTCTCCATAATAATAAAGCTCCAAAGTTAACGCTGGATTCTGTAGTTCTTGACATCGCATTTCCACTTCTGACATATGTAATTAATTATCCTTCATCGATTTTTGTTCAACATCTGTTTATGTGAAATGTAATTACTGCTTTTCGATGTGGGGAGCTTGAAGAAAGAAATAAAATTAAATGAGAATAATTGAAACGCATGAAGCAATTTTGCATTTTTAAAGTACTCTGCAAAAATATTTTTGTTTTTATTTTGAGGTTGCGAGCTTATTTATTTTTAATTTGAAGTCTAATTAAAAAAGACTTGGGGAATAAAAAATAAAGTGTCTCTCCTCTTGACTCCAATAACCTCTTAAGATTTTTTTAACCATTAGGTGGAAATTAAATATATTTTTAAGTTTGAGCTTTCAAGATGATTTATAATCATTCATTTAAGCTACAATAGACACATCTAAGAATTTATAATTATTTCATCAGGTGTTTTTCAGGATCAATAGATGTTTATTGCTTTTATAACAATCAATTATTTTTGGTTTGGGGAATTCCCTTTTCCTCTTTTTTGCTTACGGTGGAGTGAGGCTTTATTTGAATTATGATCAAATTATATGTAGAATCTCAAGTTAAAATGATTATTTTAATTCTTTGGAATAAATATAGTATACTGAGCATCAATCTCAAAACTTGAATTAATTTCAAGAGAAAGTTTATATTTCTTTTTGTGAAAAAGTTGAATTGACTGCTAAAATAGTAATAAAGAGTTAAAATTTCTATCTTATTATTAATTGTTATAATTTTTTTTATCAAAATATAATGCAGCAGATATGACATAAATGAGCACTTCGAATGCACTTCTTTATGACTTTATAAAGATTTCTTATTTTATGAAATCTTGTGACTTCGTTCAGAAATTCGACGTCTCCATATGAATGAATTCTCAGAGAAAGAAATTCTATGTCTCCTGATCAGATGCTGAATTCACAACTCTTCTTTTAATGTATTCTTCCCTCACATGGTTTCTTTTTGATCTAAACTCTAAGCGTCTATCTGTAGTGGAATTCTATTTTTCTTTCTGAGGTTTAAGTGGCCTGCACGAGCAATGTCATTGGACTTTTCGCCCGTAAATTTCTTTTCTTTCTCTGCAAATTGTCTGGAACATCTCTTCTTTCATTCTTCAATTTATTTTACCCCGTTTTATTCCTTTTCTATCCACTTTTTTTTCTTCTGAGAGATTCAATCAACTCACAGTTACATATGCAGCAGAAAAGGAGCTAACATAAAGAAAATACGTAAAAGCCAAGTGAGAAAAGGAGTGGAGTGGTAATTTTTGTTATTAGCATATGAATATATGTTTCTTGTTAGCAATTCACTTTCATTGATAAACAAATTTTATTCAGCTTATGCCTGGAAACTTGCGAAACAGTTAATGTGTCGTACATTATACCTAAAGACAGTATTTTAAATTTTTTATTTTTATGTAAATTATCGGCAAGAAAATCGATTTTTAGAAGGGGCATCGTGTTTGGAGAGCCTGAGTTGCTTAAATGATATACTTACGAGTCCATATTCTGTTGGTTGCATATTTCTATGTTCTTTCGATAAAGTTATCATGCCAGATAAAGTATGCTATTTTGTGATGTCAAATTAGATTTTTTTAAGATTGCTGATATATGAAATCGCATTTTTTAATTCAACATATTTGTATAAGTATATTTGTAAAAAAACACTACTGATTTACTAAAATTCTTAATTTTTTTGCTGAACGGTTTGTTTTTAAACATTTGATACATTTCGAATAAGTGATTATAAAAAAAAGGAGTGTTCACAAAGTCGTTGTAATATTTTTCTTTACTTCAAAATACACATATTTTATATCGATGAATTGATATTCTGAATATGAAATATGAATTTTTTTAGTAGCTATGCTTAAAATATATGCTATTTGTAAGCATGATTTCTCCTCTCCTAACATTTTTGCCACTAGAGGAGCTTACACTTATAAAAGAAGCAAATTGATCGAATTTTGTGAGTCTTAGACTCTGGGATATAATATTGAAGCAAAGCTTTAAACAAAATATTTAAATTTATTAGTTTAAAATACTTTTGATAATGATAAAAATTACTTTTGGCATAGAATTATTATTATTTTTTTTAATAATTTTTTCACAATATCTTTCCCATACACATCCATTTTTTCCCTTTACATGTCCATAATCAACTTTGAAATCATCAAAGTAATAACATGCGATAATCAAGAATTCTCAAATATAATATTAGTTACAAAATCCTCAAAAAGTAATTTCATACCATTTGTATAACTAATAAGTAAAAGCAAAAACCAAACGAACTAGTTTCCTCCATAGAAAATAGATTTAAAAAAAATCTTTAAAATTTTTAATAATCCTTCATAAATTGCAGCTGAGTACAAATGTATTATTTATCAACTAGAAAACAGTGAAATTAATCTTCCTTTTGAGTTTTGTTAAGTAATGAATTCATGAATACATTTTATATAAAAAGATTTTTCGCGTCTTTTATGAGCAAAACTCTTCCATTAAAATGTCATTAAGTCCCTTTTTCTTCGAAGAAAAGGATACAAATACACACAGTGATCCTTAAAATTCTGTCGTTGAATTAGTACGAGACATTGTGTAATAGAAGGCAAAGCAATTAGTTCTCCGAGCTTCACCATTTTATCTTTCAACCAACTTTACGACCCTGCGTAACAAAACCCAACTCTTTCATTCTGTTATTTGTATAACGATATACCATTTCAGGTCCATTTGCTACCCGTACTCCTTGGTCAAGTGCTAAAGATCCATTTAGGGTAGGAACTCCCATTCTCGTAACTAGATACCCCTGTTTCTATGACAACATCTACGGGATAAGGGATCTAGTTTAAAAAGTCTTGGCACTCTGGATCATGTTAGATATGTGATAAAAGCATTCAGAGGATTTTTCTCTAGATGACAAGCGTCAATAGTGGAAGGAAGTGTCCACCGTAAGAGAGTGGTCAATTTGGGAAACAGTTTTAGGTCCGTCGTAGGAACAAACCTTCTGAAGGTGCATTGATTTTCTAGTCTCCATGGAAATCTAACTATAACTATTCAGACTAGCCATGTATACTTTAAATATTGAAAGAAAAGTTCTTCAATATAGTTCGATAACTTGTTTAAAATCTTCCTTTTCACCGAATAAAGCAGTGTTTTCTATAAAATCTACTAATATGGATATTTTTTGTTTGAAAGATTACGATGTAATTGATTTAAAATTTCTTTGAATTATAGATAGATTTTAAAATAAAAAAGTCAAGAAAAAACTACGTATAGGAAATATAATTACTCAACATTTAAAACATAATGAATTATCAGGAACTTTGCAGTATGCTGATGTTGGAACATTTCTTTCTCTCCCATAAATACATGCGCACCCTTTTTTGTATACGGCATAGTGTAAACGCTGTTGTAACATCGGTGAAAATATTAATATTATTAAAAGCTAGTATTATTCGGTGAAAAATATATCACTTAGGTTCTATTCTAAATTTTATAAACAAAGATGAATATTTATGAAAATATCCATCCGGAAAAGAATCCTTGAAAATCGAAACTATTTTTTAAATATTTTTAAAAATATTCAGTCAGTACAGGCAGTCTGGTTATATTATTTGTTAGAACATAATTTTCTTCTCTTTCTGATTTTCTTTAAAAATTTTTTGATTAAATAATATGCAGGAAATACAGAAATATGAAGTATATATAGCAAAGTTTTTTAAACAAATTTTCCTTTTATATAATTTGGATCTCCAGTTTAAATTTATTTTTAGGGATTTTTATGCTGAGCAGTGAAGTTTTTTCAATACAGAATCAATAGCATTTTATTTAATAGTAAACATTAAAATTTTTATATGTTCCCCTTTAAGAGAAATTAGAACTAATGTGTCAAAAACTTATTCTGACGGTCATTGAATATATTATCGAGTTTTACTATCTTCATTGTTCGATTCCGTATTTCATGCAGAATTATTGATTTAACTTTCAGTAAATTCACATTTTATTATGTTAATCTGTTCAGCAATATTAAGTTGAAGGCAATATTTGAATAAGTTAGGATTAGTGTTCTCCATTAACTTATCGTTTAGTTGTTCTCTTATACAAAGGTAATATTTTTAGCTGAAAGCTATATTACAAACAGTGTCTCTCTGATTGTATAATAAAATTATAAATTGCCTTTTCTTCAATGTATTTAACTATTACATATTTGTGAGCTTCAGAATATCTCAATATTGGAAAATGTAAGAGAAAATTATTTGTTCGAAGAATTTTAGTATAACATCAAATAATATAATTTTTAAATAATTTATAAAGCAAATTAAATTAAAATTAAGATTCTCTTAGCTATTTGTAAGATATTTAAAACATTACATATGTATAGAATTAACAATTATACTCCACATTAATTTTGAAATTCCCGATGTGAACTACGTATTATAAATAAATAATTTATTAATGAATGAATGACAATGAAAGAAAATACGCTTTAAGATTCCATTAAATTTATAACCATAATGCATTTACAGACTATTATAAATCCTTTCAAAATTTGGTTGGCTGCACAATTTTTACTGAATGAATGTGTGAACTGAAACATATTATTATGAAGATTATATTATCATTTAGATTCATTTCCTTCTACATGACGGAGTGTTTTTTTTCCTTCTCTTCTATCTAAGTTTGTTTTTCTTTTCGAAGATTTTTTCTTCACAGTCCGTGCTCTACAATAAAACTGTTTTATATTCTCTAAACTCTAGCAATAGTAAAAATAAATCTTTTCCTTGTTTTTGAGATAATTGCTTTAAGCCATAAAGAAAAACCGGAAATTTAATAAAGAAGTTTTGATACAAAATTAGTAATTAATTGGATAATTTAATAATAACATTGGATAGAAAAATCAGAACACAATAAAGATGACCGTACACACAAAAAGTATATTCAATCTTTTTTCAGACTTACTTTATGAAAATGATTGTCACACAATTAATTTTTTCCTTGAATTACGGGAGCGATGAGAAAATATAATTTAATTATTCCTTTTTATTTAAATTATTTTTATCTTCTCTTCTGCAACTAACTTTATTTACAGCATAATGAGGCGTCAATGAAGAATTACCGAGATTGTTCATTAGTACACAACTATCAAAGTAATGCAATTTATAAAACTGCTTTTAAATCTATCTCATCCTCTTGTTCCGTAACCTAATTAAAAGTACTAAGAATATTTTTAATCTAGTGTCGGCTAAATCTCTTGGGCAATTACGTTAAGTGTGAAAGTTTGCGAAAATGAATTTTAAAATTTTTGTCATCTATCAATAAAAGCGTATTTATTCTTTTGAGTAGAGTTTTACTTAATTAAGAATACGACAAAATGAAAGTTGTAGATGTTTTCACTCGGGATTTTCTTCTTTTTCAGTATAATTTGTATCAGACTTGTGATATGTTTACAGTAAACTTCTAATTTAAAATTCACTTTTACAACAATTGGCGTCCTAAAGAAAAATGCGGAGGCACTACCACAAGGAGTATACTGTTAGTTTAAATTTATAAAAAAAAGTATTAGTATTGTATTTTTAAAGAGTGTAGATATTGACTCTGAAATTGAATTTTTTACTGACATAAAAAGTGAAGATTTCAGTGAAATATTGTTCTTAAAAGTGTAAATAATAAAAAATAAGTTAAACATTATATTAAATTGACAAATGCTCAAGAAATTTATCTGAGGTGGCTTCTTAGACACAGAACAAGAATGTGTATGGACTGAAGTCTTGAAGCAAATAAAAAAATGTTTCTTGAATGGTTTTAAAATGTACAACGTTTTATGTCTCATCAGAATGGGAATAATTTTACGTGAGGATATTTAACCAATCGATTTACACCAATTTTATAAAATTCCATAATTCTTATTTCTTGCTAATTTTTTATTTGCAAGGTGCATATATAAAAACTGAATCCCAGAATATTTTATAAGTAACGAAATGCAATACTTGGACATGATATGAAACTTTTTTTAATCTAAGTTGCTTAAGGAAAATTGAGAGATATGACCAAATGTGTATTTTTACTAGTGTTCTTAAAGTGAAGAAAGTAGAAGACTACATGAACTTTATTAGACTATTTATAAAAAATATCTGTAAATTAACTCTCAAAATACTACAGTCCGTATACTACGTAGTTTGGACTTCGTATACTGTGTGGGTATGAAAAGTAAGAGGAAATTTCTTTTCGAATTTATTGTTTACATCTTACAATGACACTGTCTCTTGCAATCTGCAATGTGCCTTTTTTTGCTATCCAAACTAACGTTAGAAAGTCTTCATAATATTTTCAAATATTCGAGTAGCCTAACCGGTATTTTCTTTTTTGAACTAAGTGGTATTCCAAGACTGGTGGATCCGTCCTTAACATTATGCAGAAAGCAGGTTTTTGTATCTTAAACATGAATACATTTTATTTCGCCTTGCAACAACGTACCATTAGTTTATGTTTTCTAGGATTATAGAACGTGAAGTGTGTTTACTGCTCTTGTAGAACAATTTGTAATAAATGAAATTATTACTGAAATTTTTTTATTTATTTCCATAGATCTTATTTGAAATATCGTGATAACAAATGTCTGCATAACACAATTCAGAGCCTGGAACCAAGAAATTACATTACTTAAAAGTACATTAATTAACTAGTAAATTTCTCTTTTCAGAATGAATTTTTTCTATTCATCTGTTTACAAAACCGCGATTCATGCAAAATGATATTTCAGCATTAAGTAAATTTTAAAACTCAGGCAGAAGTCACATTTTATTTTTTCAGAAATGAACAGTATATGTAATTACAGGAGCAAATAATGTTTTAAAAACAGTTGCTTATGGAAACCATTATTTTATTAGTTGGTGTTTTTGTTTTTCAATCGATAGTATTGTTAAACTGAAGTTAGTAGAAAGCTATATTTTTTTATAAGAATAAAATTCATTTTTTAAAAATGACGTATTTTGATAGCTTGCTTTCTGAAACTTATGAAACAATAATTTAATATAACTATATAAAAATATAAGAAATTGTCTAAGAAATAAACTGTTCATTTCAAATAAAACATCTCCTTAAATTGTTGGCTTTGTATGAAAATTCAACATTTTTTTGTAAAAGAAAAACGTTAAAAGTCTATTTTAAGGTTTAAAGGCAAATGTAATATAATTATCTGTCTTTGAAATGAATTTTAGTTTACAATTCTTTAAACTAGCTGGAAAAAAAAGTATCTATCTTAAATCAGAGCATTAATACATTATAAGTTACATTAAGTTGTTCATAATTACGAGAATTGACCTGGAAAGTTAATGTTAAAGAAAAAAATATTGATTTCTTATTAAAATAGTTTTATTAAATTTGAGTTGATGGTTATCTATATATTTAGAATCTTATATTCAGTATATCTTTATCGAAATAAAATGGTAGTAAATCTGAATCAAAAATGGCATTGGTATTTTTCAAGAGAAATGCGAATTGAAGAATAGTACTTTTTTTTTTTTGGTGGGACGGAAAAGATAAAATAACCTGTTTCGTATGTAATAATGCTATTAGTGCGAGTAAAAATTATTTTATATATGTCATCGCAAACGTTTTAAGTAGGGTGTTACGAATCGCAGAGAGAGAGAGATAAATAATAATTAAGAAAACAAAAAAGAAAACTACCATTGGAGCTGCATACAGAACCCGCATGAGTTTTACTTGTAAGAATTTGGCCCGAGGAAGGATTTTAGTTAGATACCCATGCTGTAGGGTATTGATGCATAATTCAATTCAAATGTTATGTAATAAGTAACAAGCAATGAAAAAAAGAGTAATGCTGAAAATGAATGAGTAAATAAGTTATAAAAATACCTAAATATATTGCTTCTATAATAAGATTATTGATGTAATCTTACTGGAGTGTGTTTTAAAAGAAATTTTTGTGCAAATAAAAGATAAGTCAAAAGAATATTTTAACGATCAAGAAATTTAAAAAAGTAAAAAAAGAAAAAAAAATGGTATAATTTTTTTGCAAACAAATACTTTTTTAGGGAAAAATCAGTTTACAATATATACATATATAATAAGCTTAATAAAATTTTTTAAATCTAAAAGCAACTTCTGTTCCTAAAAAGGAAAGTATATTTGTTTTTAATAGTTTCATTTATTAGAACGGAACACTAAAGATAATATTTTATTTTCTCATCACGATATACATGTATCGTATTTTTTTGAAATATTAGAACTTACCAAAATAGCTTTTTTTTCTTGTTGACTTCATTATTCATATTGTCTAAAAACATACCAAAATAGCTTTTTTCTTGTTGACATCATTATTCATATTGTCTAAAAACAATTTTTTTTTTGTTAAAAAACATAACACTAAATAAATTAAGCCACTGCAATTATGTGTCAGAAGCCAGATATCTCTTTTCAGGATACTGTTTCAGAAAATTATTGACCTATTTCGCTTTTAATAATTCTTGAATAAATTTAATATTTTACTATAAATATCTTTTAGCTTAATACATCATGTGTATTAATTTTAGCCTTATTTAGTTGAGTTGGGTTTTTATCTGCTTATCAACAGGAAGGTTTTAACTGTATGCAAAAGAATAAATGTATTTAATTTGTCTTAAAATATTTTTTATTGGACAAAAGTTAAGAATCCGTACTATATATATATATATATATATATATATATATATATATAATTCAGAATCTGTAGAAATAAATTTTTGGAGGTTATATACTGAATACTGTACATTTTTCTTAAAAATTTTGGAGTCTCCCTCTGTCTATATATATTAAAGAACTTTGTTTCATTGATATTATGAACGATATTAGATTACACTATTCGTAGACGTTATGACCCAATCTTTCAATGTGTTTTAAAACTATTCATTAATTGAATTTTATGTCAAATATCATTTCTAAGCCTAAAATGTTGATTCATTAAAATGCAATAGTGCGTAAATAGTTTCATACAATTAAATATTATTGTAATGTACCATTAATTATGATTTTTTGTTAATTTTTATTGTCCGCTATTGAGAAGAATATAAATAGTATGTATGTAGCTTTTTAAATATGTAACATACATCTATATTCCATTAACTTATTAAGCAATAGAATGTTTGTGTGTGTGTATAAGAAAATATTTTCCTCAATGAATTTCTTATTTAAAATTTTAATAGAATTTTATATCTAAAATATTAGAATATAAGCATACCAATGAATTTTTGGGAGACAGTTTATGTAAAATACATTAAAATTTGCTAGAATGTTTACATCGAATGTAAATTATTTTGTCTTGATAAATTAATTGCAAATCGATAATTTCAGATTAATAAAGTAAAATTCTCGTATTCGTATACGTAATAAAATGTAAATAAAATTTATCGGCAGTCAAAAGACCATTGTTAACAAACGAACAAAAACAAATTAAATTTATCCAAAATAAATCTGAATTATTTTTCGTAAAACTGACAATTTTTCTAGTCTCTGGAGAATTGCTTGGTTTTATAACTACCGCAAAAGATATAAATGAAGTATTTTAATTCAATTAAACAAGATATTCATTCTAATTATCTTTAAACTGCTTAGTAGCTCTTTCTTTATGCTTCGAAAGATATAAACGTTGAAAAGTAAGGAATTAACTTAACTAAAACTTTTATTCTTAATGTCTTCTTTTAGAATCTCTCAAAATAATCCAATTTTCTTTTCCTACTCTCTTTAGCTTAATACCCTACGGTGTGTTTTTTTTTCTGTTTCTTCAAAAACATTTGTCTCTTTATTTGAATAATTGAATTAGATCCTCCGAAAGACAGGTTTAGTAACGAAAAAAACATTAAAATGATTCAATAATGCTTGCGGTGCCAACTATTCTTGAAGACTATTTATAACCAAGTAGCCGTATGATAAAACATCAAAAAAGGAGGCGGCTATCTTTTTCACTTTTTGCACTAAATTAATCTATTTTTAGCCGCTTTCCTCGCATTATATATCCTTAATTCGTAGGGAATTTTTTGTAAAATAATGTTCATTTGACCACCTTCTTTCAATGGCGTGCAGTAATAATTGCGCCACCAGAAGTCGAGACATTAATAAGTTCTATTCATTTTCCGCAGGTAAAAACTTACACAGATTCAAAAAATCTTCTTTATAAATAAGTACCGTATTTCAATAAATAATTCTTATTTAATAAATGATGTCGTACTTTTCTAAAGAATTCGCTCTACGCTGAAGTTAATGATGTTGTGTGAACACGAGAACTTTTCTTCTTGAAGCCAAGTTATCGCAGTGTGCGTGCCTTCGCATGAGAAAAAGATTTCCACAGACAAACTAAGCGTGGAATTAAAGGACTTAATATATTTAATGAAATTTTGAATTATAAAGGATACCTCGTTACAGAAATGTCTCTGAATATTCCGAGGGAAGAATAAAAGGGAATTTAGGGGTATTATCTGAGCTATTATGAGAGATAGAGGAGATACTGAGGAGCAAATTTTAAAGTAATTGGCAGCTTGTTCACGGAAGTATGTTTTTCAAACAGTGCGGATATATTATATTATATTAATTGTTGTTTGCAATGAAAGTAATAAGATATTTATAGAAGGTTATCTCGAGTGATATTCTGAGGATCATTAGGATGACCTTTGCTTCTTCATAACCTTACATTGTATTGTTATTTTAAATACGGTTTCAAATAATATGATGAATACTGAAAATATAATTTTTACATTAAATTATAGGCAGAAAAACTATTGGTGAGTGAATTATTGTCTTATATCTATTGTAGAAAGGAGTTCTATGTGTAATTAAAAATATACATGAAGAATAAAACAATTTTGATAGTGAGTATTTATTTCATTCAGTAAAATGAGGACTTAAGGAAATTGTAAGCGAAGTTTTTGCTATACATTTTTTTTGTGAACGACTCAAAAAATAAGTATAATTTTCATTCCTTACTATTTGTAGTTCTTATAAAAGATTCATTTTTAATCTATAATAATTATACAGAAAACTTTTTCTCCTCTTCTTGGAGTTGTCTCTTTATAGCATCAGATTACAATTTTTAAGACTAATGCTCTTTCTACGTAAGAGACAAATATGATAAATCTTTCGAAGAATTTGTGAACAAATTCTTCTCTTTTCTTCATTGAAATTATTTTCTTCCGCTTATACTGGAGTTGTATAACAACTATTAATTTTATATTGGTACATATTCCGATCGACACTTTTTATGTTAAAAATTGTTGAAAATTTTATTTTATTTTGAAAATTATAAACTTCACTATAATAAAAGAACCTTAAATTAGAAAACGTTGTATAAAGGAAATGTTAATGCTAATTTTTTTTTGATTACCAGATAATTTGTTAAATCTTTAATCTAATTTTAAGATTTAAAATTATTTAATAGCACTACCTTTTATAAAAGTAATTTTTTTTTCAAAAGTTAATAAATATTTCTTATTTTTGATATTGCACAAAAATATATTTTATAGACTCAGAGAAATTGGTTCGTGGATAAGAATGGCACATTTTACAAGTAAATAATTAGAAAAGAAAACTGAAAATTTAAAATATTTATACAAAAAAAAAAAAAAAATTCCTAACAATTTAATGTCTACATTTTGTTACAAGTAAATTTCTAAGAAAACATATTTAAATAGTTGAAAAAAATCAATAACAATCACCTTTTGTTATTACCATACTCGGATCATTAAATGTATGCATTCAATTCTTTTCATGATTTCATAAACCAGTGTAAAAATACTTCGCGTATTACAAGAGCACGGAATTCCCTTGTCTTTTGGCTTCTCTCAGTGAATGGCTCCTCGGTCACTTTCAAGATGAGCTACTATAGGCGCGTGACACGAGATTGGGTAACCATAGAAACCAATCGCTATTACAAAAAAAGAAAGATGAAGAAAGGAAAGTGTGTCTTGTAAGAAAAGATTAACATGCATATTAAGAATGTCTAAGAAAATGTAGATTTTTGAGTGACGTGACATTAAATGTAAATATTTCAGTTGGCAAAACTTCATTGAATGAAAGTATCTGATAGATATTTCAATGTTCTTTTGTAATAACTCTAAGTATACATATAATGTCCACCACATTTTTATTGAAAAGAAAGACTTTCCAAATTTAATTTATTGTTTGAAGGATTTTTGAATATTCCAGTTTTATAAATATACAAAAATTTTCTTAAAATTGCTCCTGAAAAATCATCGTAAAACTGTGAAAATGGGTCACATTAGCTAATGATGTGATGGAGGGTGTCAAATTTCCACATTTTCAAAAATGTGCTCGTCCTCACTTAACCAAGTGATTGATAATTTTTTTATTCTTCCCAGAACAGATGGCTTCCCACATCTCACCTCGTGCCTGTTTAACGTTGAGTTTCGGGACACCCTGTATATATATATATATATATATATGTGTGTGTGTGTGTTAGAGAGGAAAGAGATACTTAAGTAGAGATATTGTATAAGATATATAAATGCTTCTATATTTTATTTAGGTATGCAACTTTCTAACGTAATATTTAATTTCTAAAGGATTTCAATTAACGAATGCAGGAATTCATGAAGGCAGGCTCTTTAAAAAATATATGTTTTTTAAAAATGTTTTTTTTTGTACTGTTCGAAGAAAAAAAGTTATTTTTATGTGAAAAAAATGGGATTATGAAAATTTTTAGCTTTGAAGGTGCTACGTAATATTTCAAAGATTAATAGTGGATAAAATTTGATTTTCCTACAGTTTTTGGATAAGGCTTAACAATGAAGAAAAATCAAAGAAATATTTAACAAGATTATTAAAATCTATTTCAAGCCTTTTGGGAGCATATATATTTTTTAATTTTAAAAATTTTGAAAAATCTCCTTTTAATTATTTAAAGGGACTTTTATCTTTTTGTAGTGTTTCTTTGAAGCTTTTGTCTTTTAATGAGTAATCAATATAAATTGTGATAGGATATAATTAATGTTAAATTAATATACTATATATCAAGTTAGTACATTTTTCAGCAGCGTATCTGAGAGTATTACTTATCAACGTGTTAAATTTTAAAGTCCGTTTTTCTAGATTCATATTTCTTTCGCTATGAAATACCTTTATTTCTATAAAAAAAAATAAGTAGATATTAATTAATTTTCGAAACATATTTTGTTCTTTTTACTCTCAAATTAGAATTTTTAAAAATATTTCTGAGAAACACTTTGAGCAATCTACGTAAGTTAAGAAAACGAAAACTTAATGTATACGAATGGACGGAGAGAATAACAAAATGTCGGGAAATCCCGATCGCTCGATGAAACTATGGGTCATGATGGTTTGTCTAGAAGTGAGTTTTCCAAAATTTCCATTATATTTTTTAGAAATTATATGTCGAAGCGATTTTTGCTTATATTCTTCAGTCTAGCTCTCGAGTGAAACATCACCGGATTTCGATTCTGAGTGACTCAAAGACCTTTGTTTCCGAAATATTAACTTACAAATCGAATTTCGGCGAATTCAAGAAAATAACGTTTTGTGTTTCAATTTTTTATGCTTTCTTCAATCCATCCAAAAATCTATCGATCGAAACGACTTGGTATTCATACATTATATGAAATGAACATTTGACCCTCTTTAAAAAAAAGGACCGGAAAAACATAAAGTAGATTTTCTATAAATTTTTGATTACATCATAAGCGAGCTACTTCTCGACTCCCTCCTCCAATAACGATGATTACACCTCTGCTAGGTATACGTCTGGCACATAATACGTCACTTGACGTCACGTTCTATCTTTCTATTCGGCGATTTATTCATTCGGTATTATTTTATTTAATCATCTGTTTGCTATATATTGTAGAGTACTAATTCTCTTTCTCATGAAAAATTTCGCGATCTAGAGGGCCGATGCATGTTAAATCTCTTGAGGCTCATTGTCCCCCCATTGGTATGGTGTTGTAGAAAAGAGAGGATGATGCTAACTCAGGTGTCATCCTCGTCACTTGACCAAGGTTCAAAATTGAGAAGTTAGTTGCCAATAGCCCTTGTGTTGCTTTGTAGTGGGACGTAAATAAAACTTTCACTCACTCATGAAAAAATATCGCAAAAAAGTATTCTTCCAAAAGGTTGTCCATGATTAAAATTTTTTTATTGAATTTCTTATATTTATTATGAAAATTCTCCGTAAGGAAAATGGGTACTCTAGCAAGTTTGTTATAATTTCTGTGCATTATTAGATGTGTATATACACTACTGGCCATTAAAATTGCTACACCAAGAAGACGACGGGCTACAGAGACGTGAAATTTAAACGACAGGAAGAAGGTGCTGTGATATGCAAATGATTAGCTTTTCAGCGCATTCAGACAAAGCAGGCGTCTATAGCGACATCTATAATGTGTTGAAATGAGGAAATTGTTCAGCCGGTTTCTCATACACGAATTGAATTTGAATGTTGTTCCCTGGAGAAAAGTTGTTGTAATGCCTCGTGTATCAAGCAGAAATGCGTACCAGAGCGTTTCTGACTTTGATAAAGGTCGAATTGTAGCTTACCGGAATTGCAGTTTGTCGTATCACAGTATTGCTGCTCGCGTCGGTCGAGATCCAATGACTATTAGCAGAATAAGAAATCGATAGGTTCAGTACAGTAATACGGAACGCCGCCGTGCTGGATCTCAACGGCTCCTTATCACTAGCAGCCGAGAAGACAGGCATGTTACACGCATGACCTTAATGGGTCATGCAGCCACGTCCCGAGTCAAGAATTGGGGTCATTTGCAACACAACAAGTGTCTGCACGAACAATTCGACGACGTTTGCTGCAGTATGGACTCTCAGCTTGGAGACCAGGGCTGCGGCTACCCTGGATGCTGCATTACAGACAGAAGCGTCTTTAATGGTGTGATCAACGACAAACCTGATGCACAAACGGCGAGACGTCTTTTTTTTCCAGATTAATCCAGGTTCTGTTTACAGCATCAAGATGGTCACATCCATGTTCGGTGTCTTCGTGGTGAACACACATTGGCAGCGTGCGTTCATCATAGTCGTACTGGCCCATCATCTGGCATGATGGTATGGGGTGCTATTGGATACAAGTCTCGGTCACCTCTTGTTCGCACTTTGAACAGTGCTCGTTACATTTATGGTGTGTTACGACCTGTGACTCTACCATTTATTCGAGTCTTGCGGAACCCTACGTTTAAGCAGGATAATGCACAACCACATGTTGTCTTCCTTGATACGGAAAATGTTTGAACTGTTTCCCTGAACTGCATGCTCACCAGATCTTTCACCAATAGAAAACGTCTGGTCTATGGTTGCCGAGCAACTGGCTCGTCATCATACACCAGTCACTACAGTTGACGAGCTGTGGTATCGTGTTGAAGTTGCATGGTCATCTGTACCTGTACATGCCTCAATGCCTAGGCGTATAAGTGCTATTATTACTGCCAGAGGTGGTTGCTTTTGGTACTGATTTCTCAGGATCTATGCACCCCCATTTCTTGAAAATTTAATCACTTGTCATTTCTAGTATGATGTACTTGTTCAACAAATATCCTTTTACTGTCTGAATTTCCTCCTGGTGTAGCAATTTTAATGGCCAGCAGTGTATAATTTGAAATTCATTTGTTCGTATTTGTTTCAATAATACTTTAATTAAAGTCTTAGAAACCGAAACAAAAAGTAAAAATTGAAATTATTTTTTGGAATGGGGATGAGAGAGAGATCAATGTTAAAACATAATAGGAATCCGTTGAAGACTTTTCTTTAGGAGAATAGTCTTAAATGATTCCTCGTGGCTTTACATTCATCAATTTGACGGTTTCTTTCTTTGTTTTAGGTAATTCTTTTGGAAAGGGAAGTGGAAAACGTGATTGTATGCTTGCCTGACAGAAAATTACTTTCAATAAAAAGTTTCAGAGGTGCGTATGTTTTTTTTTTCCTTTCTTGAAAAAAAAGACGAAATTTACGTGTTTATTTAAATAAAATTATTTTTGTAACAATATTTGTTCATACTTTTATACTATAGATTTGATGCATTCTTGGAGTATCAATTGATAATCCAATAACAATTAAAATTTGCGGTTGGAAGATAAATGCAAAATATATTTATTATTGAGCGTAACATTTCAAAAGCATTTATCTAAATCACACAAATTGCCCGTGTGAATAAAAGATTTGTTTTAAAAATATAAATAAACTTCTTGTTTATATAGCAATTTATTTTTCATGAATTGCAAATACCTTAATAAATTCAAAATAAAAAAAAAGAAACTTTTCAATGAAGTAAAATGTGATAACTAAAAAAAATAAAATAGATTTCCACATCAACAATATTTTTCCTTTTTGAGAAAAAATTTACAACAAGAACTTAATTCTGTAAAATTTCTTAAGAAATTGTATCGTATATTCTCCTAATTTTTTTATTATTGCTTGAAAATGTTTTACGCGTATATTCTTTCACGAATCTAGAAATTAGACTTTTAAGAATCTTAATTCTTAATATCTTATGAAAAGAATCTATTCCATTGAAATGATGTATTTTCGAAGCATTTTTTAATTTTTTTTCCCATTTAATTTTATGTCAGCCTACACATATTCAATAAATGCTCACCTCACCAATCGCAATGGCCTCGGTAATCATGGTCTCCAACTTGTGACTGGAGTTTTTTTCTGTAATTCATGAGTTCTAGATTTACCATTGAAGACTCCCCATGCTGATACACGTTCAATCTGTCAAGACTTCTAACGTTCACGTTGGGGTGGTGTACAAGTTTGGAGAGTGGGGAAGAGGGTCAGTCTTATCGCTTGACCGAGATTCAAAATTATGGGGTCTATCGCCAATAACCTTAGTGCATTGTCAAATTGCGACTGAAATGAATAATCAATCATCAGTTGTATTGATTCTATTGAATATGCACAACTATAAAAAGAATTACCATTAGAGATTATTATTATATATTGCTACTCTTATATAATGCATTATTATCATGTACTATCCTGTATTATTTATTTCTGAAATTTCAAAAAATGCATTAAAACGAACATCTATTCTTACCCAAAAGGTTTAAGTACATTGTGAAATTAATTTTCTTTGAAATCTTAAAGGATATGTAAAAAGTTTATTATTAAAACTATTACATTATTAGAATATGTAATAATTAATAAGATCATTAGAATACTAAAAAGCTATAGGAATTCTTACCTTTGTTTATTTCTTTGAATAATGGATAGCTTATGTGTATAAATGGTATTAATATTGAATAAATTTCTAGAAAAAAAAATGTTGGTGTTTCCATGAACTTTACAAACTAAAGAGATGAAGAATTTTAAAAACGCGAAGAGGAGCCAATAGATATTTATTGCTATTTCTCTGATAAGACAACTAATATTTCAGAAAAGTGGAAAGTTGCTTATTTTTTACATGAGAAAGAAAAAGAGCATATTGACGTTTTACTGAATTGCCTAATTTGACTCGTTTACATAAGTGGCTCCAAGTTCTTGAGATTCCCCTTTTATCACATGTCTGCTCGTTTATCATTGGAGAGAATTCAATTACTTTTATGGTTATTATTTCTAAAGAACCTAGTACAAATGGAAAATAATTCTTTCAGAGCTATTACCAGTTTCCGGAAACATTAACTTTTTGAAAGAGTTTTTTTGCTGATGGAACGGAGTGAACAGAAAAGAACAACTATTCGTTCCTGTAAATCGTGCGATTTTGTACAACAGCTGCGATCGTAAATCATGACGTTTATTGATTTGCTTCATGTTGTTGCCCCTTCGTTCATCAACCCCGCCTGAAACTAAGTACCCACATTCCTGCGCTTTAATGCCCTCCCCCAATCAATTATCACGCGTTCTTCGGAAAACGAAGATTAAATTTTGGCAAAGATAACTTCTGCAACTGGCCTTTATTCAGAAAATAGCAACTATTGAAATTTTTCATCAATTGAATTGAAAAAAAAATGAATAAATTATGTCATATTCTTCAAAAAGAAGGGATTATATTGTCCTCATATTTAAGGAGAAAATATACATTATTACAAGTAAGCACAGAAATTAAGATTGCTTCGAAGTACCGTGTATTCTTAACAGCGTTGCTTATGAGTTTTCTTTGTGCTTTTAAATTTTGTTTATAATTGTCTGCATGTGTGATAATTGTATTTTAAGTGTTTCGAGCTCAGATTTTGGCATTTTATTTATGACTGGGAGCCATTAAAGTATATGATAAAACTACAATATCATAATACACCTGAAACTTTTCAGCACTATTGCCTATTCGTATTGATTCAGTAAAAACTTTGGAGTCACAGATATAAGATTTCAGTGTCTTTAATAAAATTCTTTGATTATTTTTCTTCTACACTTCTAATCATAATTCTCCTATTAATTATTATTTTAAATATATTATTTAAAAAAAAACATTTAATTTGAGTGTGTTTGAGTTTTTAGTAAATTAACGTCACTTAGAAACACTCAAAATGTTTACAAAAAAAAAAAAAAAAAAAAAACAGAAGTTTTAAAAAGGAAAAAAAATTATAGGTTTGAAACAGTATCTTGAATGCAATAGAAATACATCGGGCTTTTGTTTCAGATCATAACTGAAGACAAAAGATACAAGAACTGATTTAGATATGCATCAATGTCCATATATTAAAATCTGTTTCTTTACTTAAAAACGAAGCAATGAAAGTATATATTCTGAAAGGTGGACAAAATCATCCCAATTCATTTGTAAATATTCAAGAATCTTTTCTGCATAAAATGAAATAAATTTTAAGTAGTTATAATGTACCGCGGCTAAAAAAATAAATAAATAAATAAAAATAAATTAAAAAAAAAGAATCCTTTTACAAAAAAATATCCGACATTTTGTAATGTTATGCTATGATAATCTATCCTAGTTTTGTAAAACATCCTACAATATTTTTTCTGGATTTTCGTTTTCTTTTATTACTTTTGCTCAAATTATAAAGATTAAAATATTTTAAGAGAGTATCAAAACACATTCAAATCTCTAAGACCATTTTAATCATCAATGAAATAATGTTGAGAAAAAATGAGCATAACGTTCTTCTTATTCCATTTTGACCAGAATGTGAGCTAACTTCCCTTTTTTTGGTTTAATTTCTTACAATCCCCGAGTTCGGTAGCGAGGAAACTTTGACGTTTAAATTTTAAACAGCCTCTGTATAAATTTATAAAGTAAGAATCAATTTATTGTGCAGCTGAAATTAATGTTTTAATACTGCCTTATTGAACTTCGTCAACTTGACGCACTCTTACTGACTTATTATTAATTTGAGGGCCCGACTTTTTTACTCAATTATATAGCTTCCTGATGCTGATCATTATTTGTTAACTTATACACTTTACTCAATTTTTAGGAACATAATACATTTTAACCACGGAAACATTTAGGTATGTATTTTCGTAACATTATTTGAAAGCTTATTTTGAGTACTGTACTTTTTTAAATGTACTGTAGGAATTTGAAAGTGTAAAAATGAAAATAGCTACTCTTCTATGAAAACGAGTATATAATAAAGAGGAACATTTTAATTTTAATATTTTTTTTTACTTGATTAAAGTCATTGAGGAGAGTTATGTTCGCGCGCGCGCGAGAAGATAATTTTTTCGGAATAACTTTTTACTGTGCTTCAACTTATTTTAATTCTTTTTGAATTCTCTTATGAATCTTAATACAAAATCTGAATGTACATTTTAAGTATAAATGATACCTAACTTTTCTGCGTTCTCTGTTTTATTAACAAGGGCACAAAAATAAATTAATCTGCTATGTGACTAATAATTTAATTGAATGTAATACTTTTAATAGATACAAATATATATTATACATAACATTTAAAAATTTAAAAACTTTATGAAATACTTTGACAATCACCTTTACATAATTAATCACAAATGATAAAATTAACACCACATTCATCTTATTCTTTAAATGTTGCTGCGTAAAAGTTTCTTGTTGTAAGCGATTGAAAATCGGAGGGTTAATTGCTAATTTAAGAAGAACAATATGCTTAAAATATCTCTTTGCTTCGTTATTGACAGCCTGAATAATTGAGCACGACTTCTGTTGAGACATACGGAGTTTGAAATAATCATTTATAGGTTCTTTCAGCTTCTCCGCCTGTAATGGATGACAGTCCAATAACCTGGTAACAGTTCCAATATCGACAATGTGTCGACGGATCATCAATGTACCCTTAGATTTGTTGGAAGTATGTCAGCAAGCCAATAATTTCAAAGAGGGCACTTTATCGATAGACTGGAAATTTAAACATTTTTTGAAGTTTTTGTAAAGAAATAATATTGAACTCATGGCCTTTTTGAGAATATAAGTTATATATATATGTAACCTTCTGCAATTAAATAAACTATTAAGACAAACTACAACAAAAAAATCCCAGATACTCTATTGAATTAGTTCTATTGTGTGTAAATTGGAATGTAACTTCCCACACCTGAAAATTTTTTTACTTCTGTTACAACTTTAACTGCCTGAAGCTGGTAATGTTGCCCCGTGTTATTATTCGAAAGAATTTTTCCAAAACATTTAATGTGAAAAGAATTACACACGTAACATGAAATGAAAATTTTTTTGTGTGTGGTTATCCATAAATTATCTCAAAAAACTTAATTAAAATTTTTTCAAAAAATCCTTTCATATCTTTATTAGAAATCTGCTTAGAATCTCTGAATTAGAATTATCTGCTGGCAACAGAAAAAGACGATCGAACAGATAAAGTAAAAATAGCAATCCTGTTGAACTTATTGGGCAGTGAAGGACTTGAAATATACAACACCTTCAAGTTAGAATCGAAAGCGAATTTTTCGGAAGTTCTTCAAAAGTTTGAAGAATATTGCTCACCACGACAGAATGTTGTTTACAAGCGTTATAAAGTTTTTTCGTTTCATGTGTCCAACTGGAGGGCCAAGCAATTGAGACATATGTCACTCAGCTAAAGACTTTAGCATCCACGTGCGAGCTTGCAGAGCAAGAAAACGGATTGATTCGAGACCGCATCGTCTTGGGAATTAAAGACAGTGGGTTACAAGAACGACTCCTGCGAGAAAATAACCTCAGTGTTGAAAAAGCGATTGAAATCGTCCGGGCAGCTGAAGCGAGCCGGGAACAAATCCGAAATATGAAGCACGATACAGCCATAATAAACTTCGTGAAGGAAAATCAGAGCAAGCCTAAAACCCAGTACAACTGCAAAAAGTGTGGACGAAAACACAAGCCTCGAGAGTGTCCAGCGTTCGGGAAAATTTGTGCCAAGTGCAAGAAAAAAAACCATTTTGCTGCTAAATGTTTCCAGAATACAAAGAACATTCATGAAATGAACGTTCCTGAAAATGAACTGGTTTATATTGATTCTGTGAATGAAAATGAAACTAAATGTGCAATGAAAAATATTACAGACTCTAATTTTAAGAATGTAGAAATGGTAAGTGAAACTACTTGGTATAAAAATGTTTCATTAGATGTAAATAATAAGTGCTTTTTGATGTAAATTTCAAACTGGAGCTGAAGTAAATATTTTGCCACTGTATGTTTTGAGTATGTTTAAAGTTAATCCAAAACTTAGTAAAACTAATATATCTAACTACATATGGTAATTTTAATTTAAAGCCAAATGGTTCCCTTATAATTAATTGCTCTACTGATAAACTCAAAAATGTTCCTTTGCCTTTCTATGTAGTAAATGTAAAATCCAAACCAATATTAGGGTTAAGAGGTTGTAAGGAATTAAAACTTATTGAAAGAATTGATGCTATTGAATGTAGTATAAGTAAAAATGAGTTAATTAAGAAATATAAAGATGTATTTACTGGGGTATAGGGGAATTTCCAAATGAGCCATATCACATTACTTTAAAAAATAATGCTGTACCAGTAATTAACCCACCAAGACGTGTTCCTCTGTTTTGCAGCCAAAATTAAAAAGTACTCTAGATAGATTAGAAAAAGAAGGAATAGTGTCAAAAGTTAATAAGCCAACTGATTGGGTGCAAAGTTTAGTCATTGTAGAAAAACCCAATGGAAGTTTAAGATTATGTTTAGATCCTAGAGATCTTAACAAAGTAATTAAAAGAGAACATTATATGAAATTCCTTGTACAGATGATATCATTAGTAGATTAGAGGGCAAGAAAATATTTTCAGTTATAGATTTGAAAGATGGTTTTTGGCATGTACCTTTAGATGAAGTTAGCTCTGAAATTTGTACATTTAATACACCTTTTGGAAAGTACAAATTCAACAAAATGCCATTTGGTATAGTTTCTGCACCTGAAGTATTTCAGAAGAGAAATCAAAAGCTTTTTGGAGATATTGAGGGAGTAGAGATTTATTTTGATGACATTATTGTTGCAGGATGTGATGAGGATTCACATGATGCTATTATGTCTAGAGTTCTTAAAAGAGCCAAATTGTTAAATATAAAAATTAATCCAGATAAACTACAATATAGGGTGTCTGAGGTAAAATATGTAGGTCAAATTATATCTAAATCAGGTATAAAACCTGATCCGGATCACATAAAAGCAATTGTTGAGATGCCACCAAAATTAAAAACTGAAGTTAGGAGATTGTTGGGCATGGTGAATTTTCTTTCAAAATTTATACCCAATGTATCTAAAGTTACTGCTCCATTAAGAGAAATCATTCATGAAAATCTAGAATTTAATTGGGGAAAAGAACAAGAATTGTCCTTTGTAAACATTAAAGAATTGTTAGCTAAAGCTCCAATTTTAAAAGTTTTTAGTGTTAATGATGAAATAGTAATACAATGTGATAGTTCAAAAGATGGGCTAGGATCCTGTTTAATCCAAAAAGGTCAACCGGTATCATTTGTCTCACGCAGTCTAACAAACAGTGAGAAAAATTATGCACAGATTGAGAAAGAATTATTGGCAATTGTTTTCTCATTTGAGAAATTCCATAATTTTGTATATGGACGTAAAGTTGTTGTACAGAGTGACCATAAGCCTTTAATGGCAATTGTTAAGAAACCTATGCATAAAATATCTTCTAGAATGCAAAGAATGATTTTAAAATTATTAAAGTATGATTTTGAAATAAATTATGAACCAGGTAACCAAATGTTTCTTGCTGATGCTTTATCACGAGCATTTCCTGTTAGTGAAACTGTAAGGGATGATCCTGAAATGCTAAATATTGTGCATACTATTTCAAAACATTTACCCATGAGTGAAAAGAGACGTGTACAATTTAAAAAAGAAACTGAATTCGATCCAGAATTACAAATAGTTGTTAAATATATCAAAGAGGGTTGGCCTAAATCTTACAAAAATGTAGACAATAGTGTAAAAACATATAAAATTAAAAATAACATTTATATTCAAGAAGGGTTGTTATTTAGCAATGAAAAACTAATTGTACCTTATAGTTTGAGAAAAGATATGCTACAACTAATTCATGAGGCTCACTTTGGGATAGAGAAATGCAAGAAAAGAGCTAGAGAAATAATGCATTGGCCAGGGATGAACTCTGACATAGAAACATTAGTATCACATTGTGTAATATGTGAAAAATTTAAAAAAGCTAATAGTAAGGAACCATTAAAACCTCATACAGTTCCCTATAGACCCTTTGAAAAGATAGGAGTAGATATAATGGATTTGGGTAATACAAGTTATCTAGTTGTAATAGACTATTATTCAAAATGGATTGAAATTGCTGAACTTGTAAATAAGAGTGCAGATGAGGTAATAATTAAACTTAAAAAACAATTTTCTCTAGATTTGGTGTTCCAAATATTGTATTATCAGATAATATACCATTTAATAGTTATATTTATAAAAAGTTTGCAAATGATTGGGATTTTAATTAAGCATTCATTAGTCCTCATTACTCCCCAAGTAATGGAATGGTTGAAAAAGCAGTAGGAATTTCTAAAAGCATTATGAAAAAGGCAAGGGAAGATAGACGAGATTATTTAGTAGGTTTAATGGAGTACAGAAACACCACAATATCAGGTCTTGACCTATCTCCAGCTCAAATGATGTTTAATTGTAGATTAAAAACAAAATTATCAATCTCGAATAAATTGTTAAATGCTGAATTATTTAATAACATTCGAGAAAAGTTAATAAAAAGGCTAAAATAGTTTCAAAGCATAAATTACATCCTAGGTCATATTTTGTTAAAAATCAGTCTGGTAATATTTTAAAACATAAGGGGTCTCAGGGGTGTTAAATTTTTCTAAAGGTCTGAAAATACAAACAATTTTCAAACAAGTATAATTCATTTAATATTAAATTTAATGATTCGAATCTTTTACACATTATTTATAAAAGAATGGGGCTTCAGAAAAATATAAAATGTTTAAAATATAATCATAATTTTAAAAATCATAAGCATATGAAAATTCTTTGATAAATATTAAGTATTTTTTGTGTTGCGCACGCTATTTTCTAAAATAGTAGTAACTGATGTATAAAAATTTATAGAATTATAAAATGCATCATACTCTTTAAGCCGTGCCTAATTTTAGTATTATATGTCTTTTGTATTTCAAAATATTTGTAAAGCATTGCAATTTTTTAAATATTTTTAAAAATGTATTTTTTATATATAATAATATATATAATTTATTATTCTATTTATATAAAAATAGCTATAGTGTAATGAAAATACATTTAACTTTATTATTCAACTTATAGCTAGTAATCAAAGCTACTACTTTAAAAAATAGCGTGCGCAACGCAAAAAATACTTAATATTTATCATAGAATTTTCATATGCTTATGAATTTTAAAATTATGATTATATTTTAAACATTTTATACTTTTCTGAAGCCCCATTCTTTTATAAATAATGTGTAAAAGATTCGAATCATTTAATTTAAATTTAAAAGAATTATACCTGTTTGAAAATTGTTTATATTTTCAGACCTCTAGAAAAATTTAACACCCCTGAGACCCCTAGAAAACATATAAGAAAATCAAACACACCCTTTAATATAGAAACAGATCCTAATGACATAAGTACTTTCAATTCTGATTCAGAAGTAATTGTAAATCCTCAAAATCTACAGAACTGTAAAGAGTCAGATTGTAATGTACAAAGAAGTAACCGTATTTGTAAACCACCATCTTATTTCAATGACTATGTTATGTGATTAATAACTTAAAGGGGGATGTCATGATAACTGTAACTGTGAATGTGTACTTGTGTTAACTGTGTATTGTAACTATATATCATTGTGTTGTTGCTGTTGTGAGATGACGTTGTCACCTCATGCTTAATAAAATGATGTTTGATCGCTTTTGATGCAAATGTTCTGAAGAACATTCTGAAACCAACAAACATAACAAATACTTATTTCTTTTATTTGAAAACCAAAAGTAGAAAGTAAACTGAAAATAAAGCTCTTTTTAAATTTTAAGTGAATAGCAAAAAGAAATAACTTGTGATTTAATATCCTTCTAATTAGAAAGTGTGAAAATAACTTTAGGTTAAAGAAAACGTTGCTAAATAAAGGTATTAACTTTGACAATCTGATAAAAATAACTTTTTACAGTCTAATAATTGAAAGATTGAAAATGATATCGCTTAAGAAAAGAGAAAGCGCAACAGAAAAAAAAATTATTTACAACATACTTTCAAATGCTATTATCTTTCATCGGCACATGTTTCCCATTACATACCTTTTTGTACGAATTGTACCATGAATGATTTTGGCACACAGTTCTGTTATAATTAATCACTGGTTGAAGTTTAGCTCAAATAATGAACCATCGAACACACAGAGAATAATAAACAAAAAACTTAATACAATGTACATATCTGAAACATTTTTATTCTGGAATAACAGAATAAATAGTGATTAAAAAAAGAAAATTTTACTGAATGTATTGATTGTATCAGTTTGTTCCTGATATGCTCTCTTGTAAATTAATGATAGAACAAATCTAATAAGTAGGATGCGGTTAAGCACTGTTATTTATCTAAAATGCTCTTATCATAGGTAATACAAATTTTATTTACTGTAGAGATATATTACCTGTAATGACCTTAGAAAATAATTAGTATAAATGGAATATTTATGCTGAATATTATTATTATCCAGTTAAATGAAACTTGAAATTAGTTTAGGAAAAATAATCATTCTCACCATTTTAATTAAAAACTATAAAGACGTTTTAATCTCTGAATAATTATTCATGACAATATTAGAGGCTATAAAAACTTAAATTTCATTTGAAAATTTTTGGAAAAAGGAAATTCGATTCGTTAGTTCAAATTCAATTCAAGTACAAAAATCTATCCTGAAAAAGTTCAAGGAATCTATTACAAGTTCTTTTCTTTTCTTTTTTTTTGTTTTTGTTTTACTCCTTATCACAGGTCATAAATTTTAATTCCCTTACATATAGTACGTATACAATATAGTACGTACACACTAGTGTATGTATATACACTGATGTGCAAAAGTTGAGAAATATATACATTTTCGTGTATTTTTTGAAAACTAGTGATTAAATTAAAGCGAAATTCTCTTTATGAAAGTATTTGAAAGATATAAAAAATTGTCACTAGCTCATCTTGATTTCTGCTTATGAAAACATAATAGTCAAAAAATGTTGTACCAATATGATACTTGCAGAAATGCAATTCTCTTGACGAATTCTTACGTTGTTTACGAAGCTCTTTATAAGGACAGTAAATTCCACTTCTCCCCCAAGACATTTCGTAGCACCGAGAGTGTTCTCGAAGGGGATGGCAAGATGCAACTTCTCTTCCAAGAGTAAGACATGCTCTGTGGGATTCAAGTCTGGTCATCTGGTTAGTTACTCAATCCTCTGTGTGTCCTTAGTATCGAGGTGTCCGTTAACCAGCGAGCGTTATCGTTCATAAAATTGAACTGGGTGCAAGCTGTACCTCTAGAAAGCCCTCATTCAGAATTTTAACATTTCATTCCTATATTTTAGAGTAATAACAGTGCCTTCCTGAAAGACGTGCATCCATCCAACATCACGTTGGCCCAAGTGATCCACTTCAGTGATATTTGAGTGATGATTCAGGAGAGATCTTTGTTTCTCTTTGAATGTGTGAAGACGTCTCGAATCAGCGTTCAGACTGAATCTTGTTACATCCATGAAGAGAGACCACTGCTTTTGGGTCCAAGAATCATGATGTTTGCACCACTCAACCCATCCCAAGTTTTTTTGTGAGGTTTCCTCTTAATACTAACATAGGGGAATATTCTTCAAAGTTTTACTTAGAGTTCAACTGCCACCTTCTTATGGTACAAACAGATTGTGAAAATTAGTTCTAAGACCTAAATATTAGTGAGAAAAAGAGATGAGGCGGGACATAGATAGTGGATAGTTAGTTGGGAAGTTATTGATTAGTAATACGGTGATTTTCACTTCCATTTTCAGAATTAGATTCATCAACTAATTAATACTTCACTTCCTAAACCTAGACACTTATTGAGTGAGAGTAAAATTTATTTTGTAAAGTTCTCGCGGATAAGTCTTACTCGATTTCGTGACATCATCGTTAACGAAGAAGCTTCTGCCATTTTGTGGAAGCTACTGTTTTGAGTATTTTCAAATATTTCCAATCAGTGAATTTTTGATTATTTAAGTATTAGCTGATCTTCCTCGTAACATTTGAGTAGGAACAGTTAGTCTAATAAAATCATTAACTCGATCATTTGTATTTGTAATTTTTTCCTAGTGTTTTGTGTCAGAGCAACTATATTCTTATTGTATGATAAGGCTTGAATCATAACCTCTAAAGTATGGGACCCTCGGAGTTTGGTGGTCAGGCTTTGAGGGAACTATTACAAAAGAAAGGAACACAGTCTTACAGTTCTCATAACCAAGGAGGATATATCTTCACCATGTAAGGCGAATTCTATGGATTGGAGTAACTGGCCCTGCTTCATTAAGCCCTCGGTAAACAGTATGTCCCGAAATTGAGGTACCAGACGCAGAGAAGAGCTCATTTGAGAGATGAGTAGCCCATATTGCATCTTGCAGTATAACCCAAATAGCAGTTCTGGCTTGTGGTGGCTCTTGGGCGTCCTGTAAATGGTCTTATGGATACTGTTCCTTTCTCCTGGAACTTTTTCTATAATCTAGAAACCACATTTCTTTACATTTTAAGCCATTTTGCTATCCCCTCTTGGAATTGGCTTCCTCCAATTTCCCAACTTCTCTCTATCGTGATCCATCACCTTTTTGACATTGTTTGCAAAAGTTTCAAAAATAATAGTAAACCTTCACAAACTTGAGAAACATTAAGCTGTACAAAGTGATGTTTGAAGTACCTTTCTTATCTGTTTAATCAGTTTGCATGAAATAGAGGGATCGAACTTGATTGGACAGTTAAAAGCATTGTTTACTTGCTAAATTTACAAATTTTCATTAAAAATAATGGAACAGTTTTTAAAAAATTCGCAAGAATATGTTTTTTCCTTAACTTGCACTCCAGTGTATTAAAAAAGTTAATAAAGTGAAAAATAAGGTGAAATTCAGACTTTAAAATATTTTCTATGTAGAGGAAAACTTGATTAATTGAGCTTTCCCTAGAATATTTTTCTCCGAAGGATTCCTTCGTCGAAAAGAAAAATGTCCACTAGTTAATCTCGATGTGGCATGGCGTTATCATCCATGAGAATTAATTCATCCCCGATTGTGTTGCAATGTAAATGGCCATAATAGGTCTGAGGATTTCATCTTAATAACGCAGAGCCGTTAGTGTTTCATTCCAGAAAATGTACGAGTTAGTGCGGTTATTGATAGAAATATCGGATACATCTTCACCTGGGCCACAAATCGAAGACTAAAAGTTAGGATTATTCCAAATACTAGGTTCTCTCCAGATGAGTATCCACCTATATTGTCAAGTTGTACTCTGTCAGTGGACTCGTCCGTGAAGAGCAAGTTACTCCACTCATTTCGTCCACGTCTGAGATGCTCCTGTGTCAAACAATACAATTCAGTGTCCTGTATATTGTCCTGTGTGTGTGTATATATGACATGATTTTAGAGTCAGAAACAGAGTTAGTTTTAAAAAAGGTCTTTATTTGATCAAAGTTAGACATCATCTGACGCAAAAAGCAGAGAGAGAAAAAAGAACGCCACCGAATATCTTAAGTGGGTTAAACACTTAAAACACCGATCGCGGCGTTCATGAGTTCTCTTGAAATTTAATGCTGACATATAGGGCTATTAAATATAACGATCTGGAATGAGATATATTTATTGGCTAGGCCATATGTTCGGAAGAAATAAATGGGTGATTAGTTTGATACTTCAAGAGGTGAGGAAAAAGATGAGTTAAGTGCTAGATAGAGAATTTAATTTTTAATCTAATTTAATTATCCTTACATTTACCCCCCAATTTTAAAAGGGAGTAATGGCGTGGTTTTTTCTCTCTTTACAAACTTAATCAATTTTCAGCATATAGAAAACAATACATAACATCATTTGGAAACGCATATTACACACAGTAGAAATATTTATGTAAAATAAATACTAAAATCAAATTGCTCTAAAATAAACGAAACTAAAACAACAAACACAGTAATGACATTTCCAAAATATTAATTGTTAAAAATGAATTTCCGTACATATAACTGAAGATTAGCTTGTTCACAAATCTATTCGACATCCAGAATAAGAGCTCGCGTTTCCTACTATTCCTTCATAATAGATTCGTATTATAGCTAGCAGATAATGTTTTTAAAAAAAATTTATATTGGAAAATAATATCATATCAAACAATAAGATAGTAGACATAAAAATACATGGTATCATACAAATGTTAAAATACTAATTTTGTATAAAAATCTACTCTGGCGCCATCGTACTAATACTCAACATTTTGCATATATGAAATACATTTTTTAAAAAGATAAAAAAAGATATAGACACTAATAAAATGAAATTATTAATAATTGGAAAAGGGTGTACAACAACGTATATGCACTATTCAACACAATAAACAATATTTTATTTCATATGCGTTATAAACTATAAGAATATAAAAATTATAAGAATATAGGAATAAAAGAATATAAGAGTTATAAGATTAAAAGAGCTCTTTAAATAATTGTGAGTCGAAAATGTGGACTCTCTTCTATCATCACCTTTAGTATTTATGTAAAATTTTCACACTATTCATTGTAACTTAACAATATCGCGCATACAATATTTTGAATCTCTCCGTAACCTTCTAAGTATTTGTTTCATAGAGAAAATTCTTTACTTTCTCTTACACACATTCTCTAATATAAACTGTATCACACTACTTATTTTAGAACACATCTCTCTGAGAAATCTACGTGATCAAATCACAGATGTTCAGGGATGCTAATAAGAAAACAATAAGAGGTGTACATATCAAACTCAACACGTTTGTCCTCTTAATTTTTCAAGACATATACAAAATTATAATGATTGTATTCTCCCTTATCCACTGTACAATATCCAAAAATAAGCTTCGAGTTATTAAATTAATTTTAAATTTAGATAAGGAGAAAATTTTGAGAAATAGTGAATTTTGATATTTATGGCCGGTATATCAGAACACACAATTTCAAAATGAAAAAATTGAAATGACATGCAATAAGGTTACTGCTGGATAAAATAATTAACAAAACAATAAAATTCAGTGGAGAAAAAAGAATGCAACGTGACTTTACTTTTGTTTCTTATAAAAATCAATATCACTAGTATTAGTACATTAGTCAATTTTCTAAGAACTTAATTTATATCTTTCAACTTTAAAACTTCAATTTCTATCATAAATGTTAATTCATTCGACATCTTAAGATAAAATTATGAGAAGTATATTAAAATTTCTCAAAATTTTGTATGACGAAACCTATACACTTTGTTTTCTCAGTTAAAATATAAAGAATATCTGATTTATAACACAACTATATTATAAAAATTAAATATCATATTGTATCATATATTCTTCTTAAAGTTCTGTTCATCAAAACTCAGTCACTTCAATGTTAATAAAATTGGAAATATATAATTTAACTGACCTCCACTTCGTAGCGGCAGGAACCCTTGGTGAGCGGTAATCCAGATGTTGTTGTCAGTTGTGATTTGCACTAGTAACATTTTATTTATTTATTTTTCTTTCGATGTTGGTACTTCACTATTGTAAATCGATAGTGGTAAAATTCACGGTATTACCATGCAGACTTTCATGCAAAGAAGATTTTTTTTTTCTGGTGGAAGGAATTATGTCTGTCTTCACAGGGATAGGGGATTCACGCTTCTCTTCTCTCTCTCTCTTTTTTTTTTCTTCCGCCATTAGAACGTTGTTTCTTTCACTCGCGACAAACTGGTGGGCCTCTTCAGCAAAGGCAGAAATATTTTTCGGCGGTAAAGAGCGGTGTTCTTCCCGGGGTTACGAGCATGTTTTTCGATTTCGGCAACCTGATGTCTTCACCTAAGATATATCGAGCGCCGTCAGTGTTCCGTCAAATTCTCCGTAGCATTTGTTACGGTCCGTTGGCGTTCGTTTTAATTTTAAGATGATTTTAAGAATACATTTAACTTTAAATTCTGAAATGCGTTTTCAGGAATCCTACCGGCTTTATTTCTGACATGATTTTAGAGTCAGAAACAGAGTTAGTTTTAAAAAGGTCTTTATTTGATCAAAGTTAGACCTCATCTGACGCAAAAAGCAGAGAGAGAAAAAAGAACGCCACCGAATATCTTAAGTGGGTTAAACACTTAAAACACCGATCGCGGCATTCATGAGTGCTCTTGAAAGTTAATGCTGACATATAGGGCTATTAAATATAACGATCTGGAATTAGACATGTTTATTGGCTAGACCATATGTTCGGAAGAAATAAATGGGTGATTAGTTTGATACTTCAAGAGGTGAGGAAAAAAATGAGTTAAGTGCTAGATAGAGAATTTAATTTTTAATCTAATTTAATTATCCTTACATATATATGTATAACATTGTTTCTTTGTTTTTAACATTTCTTTATTCTCAAATTATTATTAGATTTTATTGATGTTAGTCGTCAAAATTGTTTGAATTCTGCGGAATCCTAGATGATTTTACAAACTATTGTTAAACATACAAAAACATCTCTAATTACAGGTAAATAGTGTTTATTTGTAAATTATTGGTTTAAAATCTATCTCCACTTCATCCGATACAATGAGCATCCAGCAATTTCAGTTCCATTAACTAAAACACTGAAAGATAATTGATACCGTCATTTGCTCTTTCCATTTTTTTATTCATATCTTTTATTGAATGCCTTGTCTTTGAAATTTTTTTCTGATATTATTTTTGCGTTTTTTTCAACAGTTAGAATCAATGGAGAGATGCTGTTTCCATAAAAGATATTAAGAATCCTACTTTTTGCGAAAATAAATGTCACGTCAAATGTAATGTTACATGATTGCACCCGCCATTATATGAATAACCATTACAGGCAGCATTATTTCTTCCTTAACTACTCTTTTGAAAGTTCTCTGAAACTTTTGTTATCATGGTTATTCCCTTGCAATTATGAAGGGTTTTTTTTAAAAAAAATATGTATGCATCAGAGCTTGGGGCATTCACCTTAATTTAATTTGTAATGTGAAATCGTTAAACGTGATGAAATTGTAGTCAGTGTACTTTCTAGACATGAATACAGTGTTACATCTCCATCATTACTTCAGAATCGCATGACATATTCATTAATGTATCTCAATTTTTTTACCTAGTTTTCCCAACACATGATTGTTCGAATAGAAAATTCTATTTGATACTCTTGCACCTGCTGTCTTTATTCCTTAATCGAGTTATATAATACATAAAAAAATTGATTTTCTTGTTAAAGTTCGCCTACTTTTGCTTAAAATATTAACATAAATCACTTAAATTTCTAATAAAAAATGATATACAAGAAATATATTATAAGGCACCCTGTGATGAACTTTATGGTTTTTAGACATCAACAGGTGATAAATAGCTTTTCTTTTTTTTACTCCACAGAAAATCTAATTAGAGTTAACTATTTTATTTATATTACTCAACACAAATTTCAATCTGAATCAAATCCCGAACGAGTCAGGATTTTACCTGCAGGCATATCAGGGAATTTCTCTACTTGATGGAAATTAGTATCAATTGCTTTTTTAAAAAATCTAGAAATAAAAATTACTCTTAATGGGATTACATTTTTGAATGAATACGGATTTTTTCCAACAAATGAAATTCAGATATGTTTAGCTAATTTAATTTGACTTAGATGAGTGGACATTAGAATTTAGAAGTGTGGAACAACTATATGAAGTTTAGGACGATTATACATTGAAACCCGTTTCGTATGTTTTTTTTCCCTGCAACAGTACTCTTATGGTGGGAATCTTGATTTTACAGTTAATTTCCCAGCATGAGCTTGAAAAATAAGATTATGGCAGCCACAGAAGATGAGACCAAGATTACCATATTGATGACTTTATCACCCTTGGTGACAAATTTAGACGAAAATGATATTGCCAAGGAATAATCGAGAAGGCTGTCGAACTGACCCTTCTAGAAATTTCCATGATGCTATATCACTGACCTTTGAAACAAAGGTCTGCTCAGTTTGGAAGAGAGTTTAGTCCAGATCAGAATCTGCTTTTGTGTTGATTGCTATAAGTGTGAGAGACTATTTGTCTGAGTTCCTGCTGGTGGAGTCGAGTTAACGGACTCGTGGCTGGCGTGGCATGAGTTCGAGCCTGGTACCTCTGAAGACCCACCGTGCAAAGGGAGCCGATGCACGTTAAATATATTCGAGGCTCAAACGTACTCCTGTTGATGTGGTGTGGAAGTTAGGAGAGGGGATGCCAGCTCAGATGTCATTCTCTTCACTTGACCATGGTTCAAAATGACGAGGTCCTTTGTCAAAAGCCCTCGAGTAGCTGAATAGTGTAACGTTAATATTCACTCTCTCCTCTTAGTAGAACTAGTCTGCACAGCCATTTCTTGAACCGTTTTAAAGCTTGTTTATCGCGAGCGTGTTTTGCACTTTTGTAAATCCTCTGTTATAATATTTCTTTGTTGATTTGTCATGCGTTGTCATTTGTCCATTAATGAATCTGTTGTTATTCAAATAATTGGAATCGTCCACTATTTTCCTCCCACGCAAATTTGCAATAATAGAGAAGGAACTTCAAATACAGTATATAGAGGTAGGAGAGAATACTTCGTTAATCGAAACGATTCTTCTTTTTCAATTCCTACTATTAGTTCACACTCTCCCTCTCTGTATATATATATATTCAAATTTCCAATAATTAAAAAACTTTTTATTCATCTTCTCGAGTTCAAATATATTTTTTTAAACTTGTGGTGGACGATACTTGATGTTAATGCAGTTTTTTCAAATATTAATTCATTAAATATATTTAATTAATGAATAAATAGCAATAGACAAAAATAATAGTCCAACACCATATATAAAAAGGAAATCACTCGTTGTGTCCCTGTTGCGCAATGGAGAGTGCGTTGGACTTCTAATCCAAAGTTCGTGGATTCGAATCCCACCTGGGATGGCCTAATTTCTGAGAATGTGATTTCTTTTTACTATACTATTTTATTCGAAGAATTAAATTTACTGAATGAATAAATAGTAACACAAACAAAAATAATAGTCCGACACCATATATAAAATCGCTTTCATTTTGCCACTTAATATTGTGATTCTGTCATATGTATATACATATTTATATTAATTGTAATTATTTAATAAAAAGCAACTGAAGTAAAAATTTTCTTTGTTGACCTAAGTAGGAATTTACTTAATTTTTTTTTTTTTTTTTTTACTCGTTCTCTTTTTCTATCAAAATCTCTATTTTCAATCCTTTTTGAAAGAGCCTTTCGCAGAAAATATGAGATAATCCTAGTCTAAAATCAGAAGATAAGAATGTTGATGATATTTGACTTTAGATAGAATGACATTTAATTAAATATATAATTATATGCAGGATAATGTATTACAAATAAATGCAGATTGTAAGAATCTGCTTTAACTTTTTTGCTTTTGTTTTTCTTAAATCAAGAGAAGTTTTTTCTAAGTACATCAAACGCTTTTGTGAGCAACGACTCAAATTTCCGAAATTGAATAAATACAAAAGACAATTTTTCTTTGTAATGGAATACTTTAAGGAACTTTTTTCGATGAAACTTTCGAAATTTCTCTTAAAACAATACATCAAATAAATGCTTTCTTTGAATATGGAGTTAAATAAGAAATTTTTAAAAAGTTAAAGCACATGCACTTATAAAACAAAACACACATTTGCATTCAATATTCAAGAGTAACTAAACAAGAGAGAGAGGATTTAAAATATGTTTATATGAGTGGTAAAACAAGCGTTGTTTATATATATATATATATATATATATTATATTCGGCCATTCACATGATTTAAACCTGCATTAGGGTCCAGAATCTGGTAATAACTTATTTATTGCACTAAGATTTAGCGCGGGCTTTGCATTTGTAAGTGCGATTTTTAGATAAGTTACCTCTATCTTGTAATGGATTTAGATATTCCTATCTATTATTTTCAATTGGTTTTTGATCAGTATTATTTACATAAAGGGGGAAGGTTGGCTGGCCAAAAAACATGTTCAACCCCACTATTATATAAATTATTTTATATATTAGCTGTCCTAAGTCAGCAATGTTTATAACACTGCAGCATCCATTTTATAATTTTTAATCTCGGTTACTCATATGTCCTTCATTGTGTGATTTTCCTACTGTCTACGTGTTTTTCGAATGTGATTGTTGGATGTTATCTCTTGTTTGTAGAGAATAAGCCTATATATATATATATATATATCGTATTTTTATTCCTCTGTGGAGTGTTACCTTTTTCTGAAATTTAGATATATATTTGTTACTTTGTGTTTCAAACATAGGGATATGAGAAGGGCGTTCATCAAACAACGTAATTACTATTGTTTGAAGAATTCCTAGATTAATTAGATATGATTTCTTTAGTGAAAGGAATGTATTTTTAGAATTCCAAATTTTAAATGAAACATTCTGCATTAATTTTAATTGCAGATATATTGGGTCGTAATGAATCCTCTGAAGTTTTGTTTGCCTCTTAAGGCAACAACTCGCTGTCCAATGGGCAGGCTTTAGTGGCTTTCTCAAGTGACATTGAAAGCCCATGTGCATTACAGAATCCTTCTTGTTTCCAAACATATTTCAACTAGGTATGCAATTAGGAGGTAATTATTATGTAGATGTATTTGGGCTCTTTTCTCTTACTGCAATAAATCCGGGAAACAAGAGGACTAGTTGGATGCAACTAGGTGAAGTACGGCTCCCTTCTAATTGAACTTAGTGTGCTATCGCACTTAAGCGTATTACAAGAGCGTATTAATATTCGAGTAGGGAACATCGAGTTAAAGCTGTCCCTTTCAAATCCCTTGTCACAACACTGCAATATATAAATAGAGTAAGTACTTTTTAATCTTGCACTCTTTCTTTGTATCGTACTATTATTCTAGCATGTATCACCATTAATAGTTGGTAAATTAAATATTTTTTTTTAAAAAAAATTGGTACATTTGGAGTTTGAACATTTTAAAATATCAAATATTTGCAAGATAATTCCTAACGTTTATGACAATGTAAAAAATACTGATTTTTACATTTTCATTTTTAGAAATAGATAACTTCAGAAATAATAGATAAGAAGCTTATGTAATGGAGAAGTTTCAGAATTAGTGAATTAAAACTTATCTATTTTCCCAAACCAATGTTTGAGTTTATTCATAGTTTTATCGAGGTTAATTCTGTAAAAAGTATTCAGCCTTCAGGAATCATACCCTGAACGAGTTGACATGAAATATTCCATTTTATTAAAAAGAATTTCTAATTTATTATTACATCAGTATGAAAAATATCATTAGAAAAATTTGTTTACGTGGTTTCAATTCAGTTGTATATAGAAATTTCTTGTTATTTTTAGAAATAGATTTGTGATTCTTATAAGAATATACATTTTTTGTTTTTTTTAAAATTTTATTTCTGTTCTGCTTTACTCTTTGTGCTTTATAAAGATGGGCTGCAAACTACACATTTACATATATGATTAATAGTTTATTAATTGAGAAAATTCTAACTTAATGCTAAAAATTAGGTAAAAAAATAACAAGACTGTACAAAGAATAGCTACGGTAAAACAAAAGCTGTTTGGCTTAGGACTAAAATACCACAGTTGTGTATATATACACACTGAAGTGCCACTGAATTAGAGATAGCAAGGGCTATGCAAATTGTGTAGCGCTGCCCATCATTTATGCGCAAGTGAGGGCGCTGTGGTAACTGCATATATAGTGCGTACTATGGTTATTCTGAATTAGTTGTTGGAATTGCCAGTATGGGTAAACTGCTTGCTTTAGACGCCTTCGATCGCAGACAAATCGTAGGTGCGTGACGCATGGGCCATTCAATTTCCGAAATCGTCAGACAGCTAGGATTTTCAAGGTCGACAGTGTCAAGAGTATACCAAGAATACATAGATGCTGGACAAAAAACTAGCGATCGGGCAAACTGCAAAGGACAATTAGCCTTGGCATTGCGTGGTGAGAGATGGCTCAGGCGTATTGTACGTAGCCAGCGAAGCCAAACGTTAGCTCAAATTACCACCCAGTTGAATGATGGTGCCAGTTGTACAGTCAGTAAATGGACTGTGCAACGCTCGCTTCACCGTATGGGTTTCAGGAGCCGTCGACCTATGAGAGTACCATTTCTCAATACTCTCCATCGGGCTGCACGTCTTGCCTGGGCAAGAGAGCACAGAGACTGGAGTGTAGAAGACTGGAAACGAGTAGCATGGAGTAATGAGTCTCGATTCCGATTACTTAATGCCGACATGAAGCTGAGAATATGACGTCAGGCTTATGAAGCCATGGCTCTTGTATGCCAGGTTGAGACTGTACAAGGGCATGGTGGCTCAGTCATAGTCTGGGGTGTTTTTTTGTTGCACTGTTTGGGATCTTTGGTTCGTGTACCAACCTCCCTCAATGCAATTCTGTACGTAGAGTTGCTGATGATCACCTCCATCCGTTTATGCTGTTCTGTTATCCGCACGGCAATGGAGTTTTCCACCAAGACAACTGTACCTTTCAAAAGTCCCGATTGGCTACTGGCTGGTTGGATGAGCATTCCTCTGACTTTTCTGTTATACATTGGCCACCTAGAAGCCCAGACTTAAATCCTATTGAGCATCTATAGAATGTTTTGGAACAAGGCGTGAAAGGCCATCACACATCACCAACGAACCTTACTGAATTATGGACAGCTTTAGCCAATATTTGGCAAGTCATTCCTGTGGAATGTTTCCAAAAACTTGTCGAATCTATGCCTCGTCGTGTGTCAGTCGTTATCAAGGCCAGAGGAGGCCCAACTCGTTACTAGGTAGGTATCTCTAATTCAATAGCACTTCAGTTTATATATACACTTACTTCCAAAAGTTAAGCACGGAGAGGAAAATGCTGATTTCCGGAAACCAATCCGAATTGAAGAGGATGCAATTCGATGCAGAGGTAGATGGAAGTATGGAAATATGTTAAATAACAGCCAATCATGCTTTAATGTCAAGAAATATGCAAACAGGGCAGTCTTATAAGAAACCAGCTTTATGAAGGATTACAGAAGTTGATTGTAAGTGCTGATAGAAAGTATTTAAAACTTTCGTACAATTTGTTTTCAAGACATACGTGTTTCTATGACTTCCAGAAAACGTATGGAAGATTCTGAGCGCTGGCGTGCTGTGGGGCGCATTGAAGCAGGACAGTCGATCACAGATGTTGCTCTTTTCTTCGGCGTTCATCATTCTGTAATTTCACGTTTATGGAAACAATTCCAAACCACACAGACAGTTGTCCGAAGGCCCGTAGGTGGTCGCCCAAGGGATACAACCCCAGAGGAAGATCGATATATTGCTATTGTAGCCAAGCGGAATCGCAGAAAGACCTCCACACGTGTGACATCTATGGTTACAGCTTCCATTGGTAAGGCTATATCTGCAGCTACTGTACGCAGAAGATTACATATGAATGGACTGTATACCCGGGTACCTCGAGTTTGTGTTCCTCTATCCGTCCAATCAAGAGGGGCACGATTAAAGTGGTGCCGGGGACATGGCAATTGGACTGTGTCTGACTGGGGTGATGTCATGTTTACTGATGAGTCAAGATTTGCTCTGGAGCCAGATGACAAGCGTATAAGGATATGGCGTAAGCAAAGAACTAGCAATCAGCCCCAAAACATCACCGAATATCGCGCATTCCGAGGCGGAAGCATTATGGTGTGGGCAGGGATTTCATTAGGATACCGCACCGACCTGCACATCTTTAAACGGGATTCTGTGACGGCTGTCCGGTATCGAGATGAAGTCCTAGAACCCATTGTGAGATTGTACGCTGCAGCAGTTGGCTCTACTTTTGTTTTAATGGACGATAACGCACGTCCCCATAGAGCTGACAGAATCGATGACTACTTGGAGAGTGAAGGGATTGCGCGTGTGGCGTGGCCAACATATCCGCCCGACCTTAATCCCATTGAAAATATTTGGGATGCTCTCGGCCGTGCTGTATCTTCATGTTTCCCACCTCCAGTCACTCTTATTGAGCTGGAAACTGCTCTACAAGAAGAATGGCGATTGCTTGATTCTGCGGTGGTTGACCATCTAATTGAAAGCATGGTCAGAAGGTGTAAACTTTACATACAGATGAGGGGGGGGATCACTTACCCTATTAATGTCCTTTTTTTCATTTTGTGCTGTTTATTTTCACTTTATACGTAATTCTGCTTAAGTCTCCAGTATGACATTATCTGCTAACTTACAAAAGTTTAATATTGTTTTCATTTCTGTATATAATTATTGATTTTGTTTTATTTATAAATATATATGCTACTTTACTGCCAGATTTTGTGTCAATCAAAGCAGTATTTTTTGATTTCTTGCATTTTACATCTTCGTGCTTAACTTTTGGAAGTGAGTGTATATATATATACAGGCTTACCTTATTTTTTGGTCCAACCCAGGACACATTTTGGAAATTACTTACATATCTTAGCAATTTGCTGAAACATTAAATGGTATTTATATTCAGTTTTATTTTTCACTATACATGACATGTTTCAGAAAGGGCTTGTTTAATTTAATTATGTCATAGAATTCACAAGAAAGTTCTAATTTAATTTTAACATTTCGCGGATGTTAAATAGTAGACACTGAAAATATTCCTCTTTCTACGATGTTTAATAGTAGATACTGAAAGTACCTTTTTCTTCAGTCCAAAATTTTCCCATTTTTGTAGTTAAAAAAAACACTCTTGTAGGAGCATTTGTTCCATTAGTGGTTGCCAACTCAAACATTTTAGAAATATTGCAATATGAAATCAATCTTTTGAAACACCTTAAAAATTGCTTACCATTTCTCCTTGAATTGTACCCAGTAATTTTTCAGAAATTGAGCCAAAACCTACCCTTTGGTTTTGAATTACAACGGAGAAGTTCTTTAAATAGGTCGTCAGTATTTTTAGAATTTTTTATTATTTCATGAACAATTTGTACATTCTCTTCTAAATCATACCAAGCAATTTTAGTTCATTAATGTATACTTTGAAACCTACGAACTTCATTAAAACTTGTTCTCAACTTGAAGTATTGGTACTGTAAGAAGTATAAAAATTGCCAACGCTTAAACAGAATTTTTGTTCATCATTACTTTCATTTAAAATTCATAGCAATTCTATGATAGAAGATGGTTTAAATTTGTGTTTTCTCTTAATTCTAAAATTGACAGATTAGCTCAGAATATGTCTGCAATGTATTTGTTGCGATAGAATTATCTTCTAATTTTAGAACTATATTACTAAATAAATGTAGAGTATTGTATGAAAAATTCAAAAATAGTTCACTTTCTAGATTTTTAAAAAAATATGAATAATTTTTGGCGTTTTTCACTAAATAAGTATAATTTTAGGCCACCGAAAATGGCGGTTAATAAACTAAGGAACTCCATGCTGCTTCGAGACAATACATTTTTTGCAATCTGTTTCCTTTATATTCACGGAACTCTTTAGGTCTCGTTACTTTCAATGTATACATGGAGAAAATTGTACAAGAAGTAATTACCAACAAGAATTTTAAATAACTAACTTTTATTAATTTAACGTTAGACCCGATTATGTGATGTGGGAACAAGACAAACTAAATAGCAAGAAATAAGGGTATATACTTATCTTAAATGAAACTCAACCTTTGGAACTCGACGAAGAAAAATCTTTCGATATCTTCTAATAGCTAAGTGACTATACTTCAGGAACTCAATAGTGTGGTTATATTGTCCACAAAGAAACAACTCCTCTCCTTTCACTGACTATTTATTTTCTATCTAATAGTGATGTTCGTTTGAGGAGGAGAGTTGTTCTAGCTTAAAGGGTCAATTTAGCTAGATGGTTAAAAATCCCGATTTAGAGAGGATAAACCTCACGGATAGCCCATGGTTACAAAACCTTCGAAGCAATTTTCAGTGTACTTTTTTATAGATATTGCAGCATCCACCTCTTACATCAAAATTTTAACCCCTTGTTTAAGTTTTCCCACACACTCACAGTTTCTCTCATTTAGAGTATTTTTATTTATACATTTAAATCATCTAATAACTGCTTTAATAATTTGGATGGATGTCTTAAAGATTTTTTAATTTCAGATATTAAATAATGCAGTTGATATATTTTTTCTTGATTTTGTATTAATTTCTTTCTTGTGTATGAACTCTTAACTACTTATTAAAACTCCATTTAATTTAATTGAATACTTTATTCAATTACAAAGTTTACTCCAAAATAAATTTCGGCACAATATTGTAAATAAACCTTTATTTAAAGAGTTAACACATGAGAGTTGCGTCTAGGTGTTACTTTTTACTTATATAAAATAAATCCTTCCATATTTTTCGAGGAAAAAAAATGTTTATACAAAGTCGTCTGATTACCATCGATTTAACACGTAGAATATTAGTGTCTATCATCTGTAATGCAGCAATAGTGTTTTGGAATATTATTCGACTTGCTACAATTAGCATAGGCTCCCTTAGATCTAGAGTCTATAAGTATACGATTTAATAAATCCCCAAATAAAAAAAATCTAATGGGGTCAAAATGCGAGATGAGGCCCCCCCCCCCCCCAGTTGGGGAAAATATTACGTTTAGATAATCTCTGCATAATATTTGGCTCCTGTATGGAAACTCACAATGATTGTAATTTTTCTTAAGCTAACATAGCTCAAAGGATATTAAGAATAGGAATTTACAGTATTTTCTTTCATTTTCCCCTTTGTACATATTCGGAAACTGTTTGGGAGTCACAATTTAAAAAAATGTTTTATTTCTTCTTAAAAAATAAGATTTCCAATTTCGATCACGTCTGAGAAGTGAATACATAACTTAGATATTTAATGCGAATAATTTAAACTAAACGATTGAAAATTTATCTAAATAAAGATTTACCTCTCTTTAGTTTAAATTGTAGAATTGAGTTAATGGAAAATCTGAATATACAAGCTCAATGTAAACATATCTCGTGTAAATGATTTTCTCTGGACTATTTGCTTCTATTTGTAGTAAATATTGGCCTACTTAAAATGTTCTCGATTTCAACAGATCTGTAATTTAATTTCATTAATTTCATATCATATTATTTCCTAGGCTGACTCAATTCCATTCAATTCGAACTTTCTTTGATGTCTATAAATTAATATACAGCTACAAGAGTTGATCAATATCCTTCGCGAATATACAAGTACAAACACATGCAGAATAAACAGCTACTTAATATTAAGAGGGCGATGACACATTCTTAAAGTGATTTCAATAAAAGTTTAAAAAGTATAAATGTTTTGGGAAAATTATGGCTGATAACACATTACTGGAAATATTTCCTGTCCTATTTAAAATTAATATTAAACTGATTCTTGCTTTCGAATTCATTCTTTTTTCAAAATAGCGAGATGCATTTTTACACTTTTCCGGAGTGATATTTCGTCATTTAAAAATCATTGTAAACGTATGGTTTAAAAATGTTTAAGAACAAAATAAATGATATTGTTAATCGGAGTGGAAGAGGGCGTCAATCATTACTTCCACACGGAAAGAGTAATCCAAATGAATACCTGAGAAAGGTTTCAAATAATTCTAAGAGACAGTCGAAGATAACAAGAGAAGATATACTGTTATACAGATATCAATCACAAACGTCTGTAAAAACAATAAGTAAATTTTTTTTTTTTCTTAGAGGTTGAAAAATCTAAAATACATAATATTCTTCCCCTACAAAATGAGGCACAAGGCGACATTTTGATCACTCTATGAGATCCAATTAGGAGAAGGGAAATATATTGACGAAGCAATTGCAACAATAAAGGTATATTTGTTTTAGAGGAGAAAAGGTGTCCAAACCTAGTTACGAGAATTCAAAGATTTCTGCACAAAAGATTTATGAACAGAGAATATTTATCTTGCAATGGTGATTTAAAAATAAGAAGGATGGAAAACAATGTTAAAAATCAACTCGTGATTTAACCAGGAGAAAGTTTTATGTCTGATTTTTACTTAAAAAATTCCGTTTCCTTATCCTAATATTTCCACACAACACCTCTGAAAAATTTATTCAAGATCCTTCTATCATGAACAGCACGATGCAGATTTTTGTCCAGAAAGCCAATAATCCAATCTAACATTTAAAAAAATTATGTCGTTACATCTTAAACATTGAAAAACGACCCCGATATCGTTCTAAAAATGTGTAAACACCCAATGTAATTAGATAGTAACTTTACGCACGCTTTCCCATTTTGTATTCATATTATCATTCCATGATATTATAATCTAAGAAGATTAATTGTCAAGTTGCTGAAGGTTGATTTTTTCTATACAATTATAGTTTGTGTTTTTCGTAATCGAAAGTTGTGCGTGTAGCTCTGCATTAACATAACCTAATCTTGGCCACGATTATTATCTTCGTACCATTGATCGTTTGTTGAGAAGCAAGAGAAACTTCAAGCTTGCTTTCCAAAATTGTTGCTAAGAGAAAATTAAATCGAAAAACGAGGCACTTAAATGCGGAGATATTTAATTTGCTAGAGCTTTAATATAGGGGTGCTAAACAAGCTTTGGAAAAAATATTTTTCAGGAAAATATTCCTTTGGAGGAGTTTATTTATTACTGAAATAAAATTAGATTCATTTTACCTGAAGTAATATATATTCGATTAAAATTTACCTATGGTTATAATCAAGATGATTGCTTTATTTTAACTATTTCACTTTCTGTGATACTTTACTTATAAGTGATATAATGTAGTAGTAAAATTTATCTTTTAATAATGATTAGAATTTTAAATAGAAAAAATGCATTTAGCATATATCACAGTAATGGAGGATAAATATTCAGTAAAATGTTATAAATACTTTTTATATAAAAAAGAAATACAGTTTAAACTAGTTTTCATTGGAAATGGGCATAAATATAATCAGAGTTTGAAAATCCTTAGAGTAGTTGACTATTAAAAATGAAAACATTGCTTTTCTTTACTTACGCGGAATATATTTTCCAATTTTGATCAAAATAAAAATTTTAGTAATTCATAAAATTTTATAAACTGTGTGTGTCTTGAAACAGTTAAATAAAGTCCTCTTAAGTCTATTAAAGTTTATTATTCCTTTACTAAATTTCAACAACCCAAAGTTGGAAATACACACTTCTATAAAGTATAGAAACAACTATACGTAGAAAGAATACTTAATAAAATTTATAATGATTCAATTAAAACTTATAACTACTTACGGTCTGAAGGACAGTAATTCCTTTTTCAGCTCTTCGGCCTCTGGTAGTTATTATTCAATTATAACATTGAATAAATCGTCAATTAAATATTAAGCAATTAATCGTCGAGCGACTCTCGACTAGCTTTCCACTACTTTACACTAATCACTAACTTCTATCATCAAACTCCTAACCTCTCTCTAAAAGTTACTGCCTAAATATAAACCTTCGTTTACTTAAACCATGTCTTTTTCTTCGGAAGAAAATTTTCAATAGAACACATTTAATCAATTTCACCAAAAAGATTAGTGAGTGGTTCGCGAATAGACCCGTTACAAGTCTGGCGCGAAAACCCCTAGTGTTTAGTTCCCAATCAAGTTTGGTACTCATTTATCGACCCGCTGAAGGGATGAAAGGCTGCGTCGACCTTTCCCAGCCCGGGGTTTGAACTCCGGACCTGCGGCGTGGAAGCGCGATGAGCTACCACTTGTCCACTGGGCCTTATTTCTATTACATTTTCAGAAAATATTTACGTGACACTATATATATATATATATATATATATATATATATATATATATATATATTTAAAAAATTATTTTCCTTACCTATGATGTTGCTGTGACTCAGATGTCTGTTTGACTCTTAATAACTCTCTTCCCCTTTTCTTGATAAAATAATTCTAATTAGAATGATATGTTTTACAATTTGAAAATGTACATCATTTTTATTTCTATCTTTTTATATTGTTTCATACTATAAAAAATGTATTGAAATAGTCTAATTTCTTCTAAAAAAAGAGAATTTTTTCAGGGCCAAAGCAATATACAGCAAGTTTTTTAAACAAGATTCGTATGTAATTATTTGAGTTATTATTCAAGTTCGTATATACAACATAATATATACATATGTTGATGCGGATAATGCGACTTTTTTCATCACATTACAAAAGGCATTTTTTGTACTTTAATTCATTATGTATTATTTATACAATATTCATAAACGTAATGCAGGGGACGTATGTATTGTACAAAAAAAATATCAATATATGTGCTTAGTAATAGAAATGAATATTATTTTTGTCATTTATTTATGTTTCATGCGCGAAATAGTCGTAAAAAATGGAAATTTCATATTTAAAATGATTAGTTCAAACTTTGTTTTATTTCACTCTATATTCACAACCTTCGTTCTTACAATTAAAAATGGAAAAACAGGACTGTAATATTTTTGATTTAATCTAAATACTGTTCATTTGTAACGGAACATGTTGTGACATCTCTCGCGTTCTTCTTCTAACATAACTCCTACGTTCTTTGACGGCCACGATTAATGGCAAAACTTTTCCAACCCAAATCCAAGAAGTAAAAACGAAGCAAAAATGCAAATAAGATAACCTTTGAAAGGATAGAAAGTTAAGTGAGCAAGGATGGCAATTTAGAGAAAGCTTAGTTCAAAAAAGGTAGTAGTGTAATTAGGCCTACCAAGGAATCACGGAGATCCCGCCAGTTGTACAAGGAGCATACTATTGTAATCGAGCCTAACCTGAATATCCGAAGTTAATTGAACGTAGAGTATTCAACCAAGGTAGGAGGATTATTTTCTGAATGCTAGTATAATATTGAATCGAGATTAGGCAGATATAAGATATTTTGATAAGTGATCTAATTGCGCGATCTGACTTAATTAAATCGGCGTACTTTGGTTTATTCTCTCTTAATATAAGTTTGTTCGTTATCTAAGTAATTTAAGTTAGATTCTTAATAAAAGTCATATTATATATATCCCATCCTTCCGATAATCCCACACCTCTAACTTACGCGGAAACCCCAAGACATAGCTATCGACAGATGGCTATGTCACAATGTGTTTATTCAAGCGGAAAAATTTTACATAAAAAAATTCATATGAAAAAAATACATTTTGAGTCTGATGTGTCCTAAGAATATGTGTTCACAATAAATTCTCCCATTTAATTAATGCTTTCCTAAGTATATAGTTATAAAAATAAGTAATTTTTTTTTCCTTCTAAAAACAATTCACCAAAACTGACAAAGCCAAAATGAAAGGAGCACGCTCCTTGAATCAAACAGCTAATGAATGATCTTGCGTAATTAAAAAGATGATGGAAATCATTTATAAACGAAGTGAAGGGCACCTTAGGTAGTCAGAAGACGTAAAAAATGACAGAGAACAAATTAATGAACTACTGAAAAAGCTGAAGAGCAAACATGTCAAATTCCAAGGTTACAAACAAACAAAGTTTGAATTGAAGTGGACCAGAAAAAAAATTGTTTTAATTTTTATGGAAATATTTGCTGATTTCTGAAAGAATCGGCCATTGGATGAAGTTGTTATACACCATTAATATTTGTTTGACAGAAAATTGTTAAAACTAATAAACAAAATTTTTATTGAAACATTGATTGCATTACGTAATTGTTACCAAAATAATGACTGTGGGCGACGCTTAGGATACTCTCTTGCTGGAGTGTAGAAAATAATTTATAATACACATTTTTTAAACTCAAATTCAATTTCTTTTCCAAAAATTTTACCACGTTTCTTATTAAAGCATATATACAAGTTAAAAATAAAAGCAAGAAAAGCTATATTTCAAAAAAACATAAATCGGCAATCTCTGTATTTAAAAAATTAAATTTCAAAAACTCTAAAGAAGTGCTTCCCAACCTTTTTATCGCAACGGTTAACATTTGATATTTTTATCACGGCCAGCTGAGGGGGAGGGGGCGTTGATAAACAATCAACGCCCCCTCCCCTGCTTTGATTTAATAATTTTAATTTAATTGTATTTAATTATGGCTTCAGAATAAAATTCAGTTACACCAAAGAATCAATATAAAGTGATTTCCATGGCAGGATGCATAAAAATGAGAGAAATGCACCGTAGTAAATAAAATGGAAATAATTTAATGTCCTTTGGATGGCCCGGTGCCATTTGATCCACGGACCTGTACCGGTCCGGGAGTTGGGGACCACCATTCTAAGGCATTTATCTTCTACAAATATTGCAATCAAATATGAAATCGGCACGAAAATAGAGTGTACAAATTTATGCAGCAAAAAATGTCTAAAATTTTACTATTCAAAGTAGCTTTACTAGTCGAAGCCCAATGGCTGAGTAGTAGTGTCTCGTGCTTCCACGCCACAGGTTCGGGATTCAAATCCCGGGATGGACAAGGTCGATTCATCGACCTACTGAAGGGATGAAAGGCTAAATGAGTACCAAGCTTGCTTGGGAACTGAACATTGGGTGGGGGTTGCGTCAGACCGATCACTTGACCGAAACATCTTGTAACATCGTAGACGGGTAGCGTGATGATGAACTCACAGCAAATTGTAGAAATAAAATAAAATTTATATTCTCAACAAAATAATTATTAATAAATAATGCGATATGGAAATGTCTCTTTGTGCAATGCCGGTATGATCAGTCTCTTTCAGATGTTGGAGTTCATTCTCCCCACATCTCTGCATTTTCCGAAGGACGCTTGCCCATAGTCCTCTGTAATTCACTATATAGCTTCTACCACGCCGCTGGCGTTCATCCTCTTACTCCAGGAAAATCCACTTTCATCTTGAATCCGATCTCGATCACCGATAAAATGATCCTTGTAAAGTACAGGGGTGGATCCACTACACGCCCCTCGTCCTTTCTCATTGGCTGGCCCACAAAAGTCTGCACATGGCTCTCGGATTCATTAGCATCCTATTGGAGCGGACCTAACATTCACTCTTTCTGGTCCTTCTTGAATGTACCGGCGCCAGTCTGTTCATCCACACATCTGGACACTTTGTCCACCACGCCACCATTGTTTCTTGAAATCATTTTCCCGTCGTCCTCCGAGGCGTCAGTTTCCTCAGTCAGAAGACCCCGTCAGTTGTCACACAGTGGGGGCAATTTTATATCTATTATGACTTACAGAATTACTGTCGCTGCGGACCCGAGACCACACAATAGACAATGACCCCCAAACCAAGCGCACTGTCTCCGACCCACAAGCGAGCCACCTGCTCTAATATATCAAACTAGACATGAATGGACGGGTGTGGGTCGTATCAATGTGCCGTTGTTACAATCTGCATATACATCCCAGTCCCTAAGGTTACGTAAGCTGAGATAGGCACTGTAGGCCTTGGCTCTCATGAGCTGTTGCACCACTGAGTTCAGTTCAGCTTTATTAGTATGTCTGAAAAACTGAGAAGGAAATCTCTAATATAAATAATGATTGATCTTTAAATAAAAATATCTTGAAAAATTAGTAAATTAAGAGTTAAAATATTTCATTTGAAAATTTGGTACACACAAAGTAGTATGGTAAGGTTGGATTTTGCATAAATGAAAACATTTTTATTTTTTATCCTTCTGGATAGTTTTAATTTTCAGAAAATAAGAGAATTAAATAATGTTTAAAAATATGCATGTATTTAACTGAATTATAGTTTCTCAAATTAGACTAAAATATACGCGAAGGAGGAATGAGGAATTATATCTAATAAATAAAAATAGGATCAAATTTTGATTTTAGAAAATAAAATTAAATCTATCTTAAGAGATTGCATTTCCGAAAGAAACTCTGAACATGTTATTTTAAGATGAATAAATAAAATAAGTAATCAATATAAAGTTTCCTTTTTTAATATTTGTTACAACTTGTACAAAGCCTGAATGAAGCATAATCGTACTTTGTTGAATCCTACTTAATCATAGAAAGTCCGTATTCGAAGCGAAAGACAAATACACAAAAAATTCCAGCATCTAGAGAGGTTAAACAAAGCAGATCGATCCTGAAATTCATCGTCCCTCTTCACCATCCTAATGAAATAGGGAGCTGATTATATTGAGTTATTGAAGAGAGGACACGTTAGTAAGTTTTTGAAGTTCAGTCCCTTGATGAAGAATCGCAATCAAGAATCTTCTTTCTATATATTCGAATCAAGAACAAAATGAAATGAATAGAATCTTTACTTGTAGCTTATTTTAGAAATTGTATTCATACTCTTCGAATATTTGTACACTATAAATAAAAGTTCTGCGTTTTATTTTCATGCTGGAATTAACACAGCATTTTCCCCAGAGTCATTTCCGAAAACTGATTAATAATATACCTGAAAAAATTTTTCCCTCTGAAAAATTTTTCATATTCATTTCAGAAATAAATTAAAGCTAAAAGTACTCTTTCAAAAAAAGTAGTAATCTAAAATCAAATTTTAGCATAAAAAGATTTGTAAGAAAATATGTTATTGAATGTTAAATATAGTAAAAACATTGACCTCAAATGTACTGAAATTTTAAAATGTACGAGGGTGAGTCGGAAAATAAGTTTCCCCTGTCAGAGTTGTGTATGAAGATCAAAACATAGAAAGAGACATTAAAGATAAGGCATAATTTTATTTTTCCATATAAGTACCAAGTATATTGAGACATTTTTCATACCTCTTGATAAGCTTCAAAAAGCCCTCCAGAAAAAATTCAGGGCTTTGCATACGGAAGAAGTGCTTAACGGCTTGTTTGGCTTCAGCATTGATTCCAAAGCGCCTTCCGGTGAGATTCTTCTTCAAAGCTAGAAAGTCACTTGGTGCGATATCAGGACTGTATGACTGCTGATGCACTCCCAACCATGAGTTGCAATATGGTTTTGCATTGCCGTAATTGAGTCTGGTCTCGCCTTGTCATCCAACAACCAGATCTGAGAGGTCATTTTTTCCGAATCCATCTTGATCGGGGTCAACCTCTACCCAATGGTGTATCTGTGTCTTACGCGTCCACCTGCTGTTTCGTCGTTCGCCCATAGCCGTTAAATGCTTCTTCCGTATGAAAAGCCCTGAGTTTTTCCTGGAGGGCTTTTTGAAGCTTATCAAGCGGTATGAGAAATGTCTCAATGTACTTGGTACTTATGGGGGAAAATAAAGTTATGTCTTATTCTTTAATGTCTCTTTCTATGTTTTGATCTTCAAACACAACTCTGACAGGGGAAACCGACTCACCTTCGTACTATCTTTTTCTTGCGCATGGCATGTTTAAATAAATGATTTCTCTTTTCTTGCTAGGAGCTCGATATCATTAATAATCCATCAGGTTTTATCTTTTTTGTGCCTTTGATATCACTATACGTAATTATAATTTATTTACAATCAGTGGATGATTGAAAAAATTGCTAAAAACACCTGGGATAAAAATTTAATTAATATCTTTCTAAATTTGTTAAATGATTGTTTATTTATGTAGATAAAAAATGCTTCGAATCACACAAAAATTAAACCATTTTTTTTTCTTAAATGCATTTGTTCTTATTCGTATCCCTTTAAAAATGCAGACCACGGTAACCGAGTAGTCATGGTCACGTTTTTTGTCATGCGTTCGAGTGCTGGGGCCTTGAAAGATCCATTGAGTAGATCGACTGATGCAAGTTAAATCTGTCGACGCTCAAAGTCCTTACTTTAGTGTGATGTGGAAGTTTGGAGAATGGGTTGGCAGCTCAAGAGTCTTCCTCATCACTTGACGGAGTTTCAAAATAACGTTGTCTGTCTCTAACAGACTTCGTGAAATAGGACGTTAAATGAACAATCAGTCAATTCTTTAAAATACTGTTGGGAATTCAATGAATATTTTATATTATTCTTTTAGGTATATCCGAACACGTTTGGAGTACTTTTCAACAAAATAGCATATTTATACATTATAAATGCTTTTTTAGGACTTAATACCAATAAATATTAATATTTAACTAACAATATTTAAAATAAATTACTTACATTTTAGAAAAATCACAATTATAAGTGTAATTTTAGCAATATTTTTGAAAAACTTCAAAGCAGTTAGAGAAAAAAGTAATGAACTTATATTAGTAAGAATATTACTAAAACAAATAAGATGCTTTTATCTAAGTAATGTACAAAAATTTTAATGTTTTATTTAAATTTGAAAATTTTAGAGCTGATTGAGTAAACATAATAAGAAATGTGACATTCCTTATGAGATCATTACTTAAATAACAAGCCATAACTCAAAAAGTATTCATACAATAAGAAATCTTGTAGGACATCCTCCAGAAAATAACATAAATATCAGGTTCAAAAACTTTTATAGAAATACATTTGTAATATTTTGAGTTATGAGACTCGCCATGATAAATTTTAAGCAATTTAAATGCCTACTTCTGGTAGATCAAAGACCCACTCCCACTTTTTCTAACTTTATAAAATTGATTGTAACAAGTTGATTGTAGAAACAAAATAAGGTATGTTTTGTAAAACCAAATGATAACTCTGTTCAATAAAATAAAAAACAAAAATATCTGTCTTGACCGAATTTGGTCATTTTCAATGTGTTTGAATACCTTAAACATGGGGATATTTATCATTTTAGTGACTAACACTTACTGATAGAATGCACGAATATTTTTCTTCTACCTCATAAGGAAAAATGACGTAAAAAAATAAATAATACTGAACAGTTGTTAGATTTAGTAAAATTTAAATAATGTAATGTACGTACATTTTCAGCTGTAGATTTTCTGAATTTGTGTTTTGTGTGGATTAAAATATTTTAACTAGTTATACTCAAATTTTCATATTTATAAGTCACACTGACTAATTTTGCTATAAATTTCAGAACTTATTTGAATAATTCCATACTTCATCTATTTCCTGAAAAATAATATATGATCAGAAAAAATATGAAAAATTATTGATATTATTAAATTAATTATTCTTGAATTGCGCTAATTTAATGGTTATTTTCATACACATTTTATATATCCTTAAATAATATTTATACGTATTCTACTGTATATAATAATTGTAATTTAATATAAATAGATTTTGTAGCCTAAATTCAAGTTTTAAAAAAAAGGAAACTCATGTGTTTTGCGATTTAGCAATGAAATGAATGACTAATTAGTTTACTTTCATTATAAATGAAAAATACTCCTGTTTTTTTAAAAAAAATGTTTATTACTTAAATAGTGATTTCTGACCCATCAAGGATCGTAAACCACTCTATCCTAAAGTTCTAGAGATATATGAGTCCAAGAATGTTGGTAGCTGCGACAAATTACAATACTTGACTGCTCTTTATAGTATATGTTATTAGCTTCCGGTGGTAATTCGAAATTTATCATCCTGAAACTCTCATCACATGTTCCCGAGACTAGACATATCCGAGAATGAAAGCGATTCCCTATGAAACTAAGTGAGTGATCGAGAACCACCGAACAGTGACCATTTGATCTCCTATCACGTTTCTGGATCAGGCACACAAATCTACATCTATGTCATTGGAAGTCCTTCGGCAACTGCTGCGACACGTGCCAAGCTCTGCTACAACACGTACCGGTTTAAGTACCTGTATTATAAGACGTGTAACTAAGGTTACTCTCAATACTAACACGAGAATCTTCGTATTTAGCCCAGATGCTCATTTCAAGATTACAAGAAGTCTTCAAATGGGTGACATTTTAGCCACTTGATCATTTTATCCCCGAAGTTATGAACGCGAGGACGACAGTTATAACCCTCTTGAGTGGAAGTAGTTTCTCAGTTTGTGGCAGTTTATAACCTATAAGCTGATGTTCTGCCCTCTGGTGGCCACATTGAGTAGTGTTCAGCTCATTTAGAAGACATCATTTTTGAAATATGTTCGTTCCCAACATTCGGTTGAATTGATTTTGTTTAAAAGTATCAATCTTGTTTGAGAAACTTCGAACTACCTTTGAAAGTTCAAACAGGGGAAAGTGCGTGGAATGAGACTCTGTATACGTGATTTAAATCTTCGAAATTTAAACTTAGGTATATAGCTTTTAATGTTTAGCAAGCTTAAGTTTAAGAATGAAGACTTCTTATATTACTCGAAAATGTTCTAATTAGAATTTGAATTTCGAAAGCAATGTGTTATGCGACTTTTATGGATTTCACCATAAAGTAATGTAATTGTATGTGATTGAGTGTGTGCTTAAAGTAATAATTTTTGCAAAATAAAAAGAAGTAGGAGGATCTTAAAATCTATTTTGAAAAGAGAACGCAAGCGCTAAATAAAAAAAAATCTTTTACTTTAAAATATTGAATTATACTAGTAAATAATAATATAATATGTATGAAATTCTTCATAAAATCCACCAAACAATTCAAATCATTTATATTTAATTTCAAATGTATGCTACTTAAAAAAGAATCTCTTTAACAATCAGAGTGCAGAGTCAGTACTATTAATATTTAAATAGACTTAAATTCCACAGTTAAATCGTAAAATTATGTGTATTTAATTTTATTAAGCTAACTGAATGCTTAATTAGGGAAATTAGTTTGAAAGTAGCTCAAATGGTTTACTTATCAAATAGAGAACAACAAATATTTCAAATTATTATCAGAATTTCAACACCATGGAAAAGCTTTAGACTTCTCAGACCGCGATAGCCTAGTGGTCAAGGTATCGGATTGGGGCTGGAATGTCATGAGTTCGAGCCCAGTACCACTAAAGAACCGCCGTTTAGGGGAGAGAGCTCAAACGTCCTCCCGTTGGTGTGGTGTGGTGTGGTAGCTAGGAGAGAGTGGTGCCAGCTCACAGGTGTCATCCTCGTCACTAGACCATAGTTCAAAATTACGAGGTCCGTCTCCAAAAGCCCTCGAGTAGCTGAACAATGTGACCTTACGTTCACTAACTCACTGGAATTTTCAAAACAGCTGATTCTTAGATTAATACTCATTTTTTTTGTTTAAATTATGGGATTTTTCAATTGAATTTTTTCAAAACTAACTTTTATTATGAGAATAATACTTAATAATATTCTTTTATAAAAATAATACAATTCATTTAGTAATTTTTTTTTATCATAAAAGGAAATGTATATTTTTTCTAATAACTTTAAATATTCTTTTTTTATACCTTTCCTATAAATATTTAGTGTAATTTATGAATTTTCAAAGTTAAAGTGATATTTCATTTAACAAAAGTATCCGATTAATTCATTTTGGAAGCAAGAGTAAAATTTTTTCTTTGAAAAGAGAAAGTTAAACTCCCATTAATCAAATCTTTTTATTAAGATTACGGAATTTCTTGCTATAAAAACCAGCTATCTCCTCAATATCAGAAGAACAGTATTTTAGCCTTTTGCAGTTTAGAAGAGGTAATGATGCTTATAAAAGATTTTAACAATCATTGTATTAACGAATTATTCATATGAGTGCAATTTAAAAAAAATAATTAAAAATAGTTTGTTATTTATAAATCCATAACAATGCGTATTTATAAATCTCCATTTTATTCACGATATCATTTAATTTACATTTAATTTGATTATTTAAAGTGCGATAAATTAATTACGCATCCTATAAAACTATATCAACATTTCCAACTTTCAAAAGACCTCTTTAGAAATTATATAAAGTAACACACACAAGAAAAACTCTTTTTCATGAGTTTGTAATGCTTTTTTTACTTCGAGAAAATGGTTTTCTTGCGTATCCATTGCGGGCAGACAAAATATACATCATTCAAATACCATAAAAATATTTACCTACGTTTCTAAAAATTGCTTTTTAGTTTTTATTTCAAATGTATTTTTCCTATCAAATAAGTTATATATATATGCTTGTAATTTCATTTCGAGTCATGTTTTTGAATCCAGTCATCGGGATGAGAACGACAGTTATATTGATTTTGCATTTTTTGAACCAGAAAAAAATGTTTACTTTTCCAATATACAACCATTTTTTCTTTCTCTTTATATTTGATTTGTGGATTCTGACTTAAACATACATAAATAAAAGCTGGAAATATCTTTAAAGTGAAGATAATTTACGAAAACAAAGTTTTCACGGAATTTTTTTCCATACTTTAACTCACGTTTCCTATTTTGAACATGAAAAAGCCGAGTTAATATTGTTGATTTTAGATCTCACTTTATAATTTCAATAAATACATCAAACAATACCATTAAGATATTTCAGAACTGAGTTGTTATACTTTTAATAAAATAGATCTTAAAAAATGAGATAGTATAAATAAATTCCTTTCTCATTTGATGTCATAATGAGCAAAACAGCTTAAAATGTCGCTAATTGCTGTATTGTTACCGTATGAATATTTTTCATTTTTTAGTAATGTTCCGATGATCCAATTATTTTCAAGAGAAACTGAAAACTTGAGCAATATTTTTCAAATAAATTTAGTCGTTAAAGTGAAGTAAGCTGAGTCGAATTTTATGTTTAATGTTGCTTGAGAAACCAAATGAGTTATCTTCAAACAAACTGTTGGAAATAAATCATTGGCTACTTAAAATTTAGCTATTTGTCATTGTCATAGTCTTAAAGAAGATGGATCTTTATTATGTGTTAAAGGACTTTCTTGTGTATTAAGTTCTTTGAAGGAATATGTTATTGCAACATATTTCAATAAAAGGCTTTGTCATTGATAGTTGAATACAGTAGATTTTTCATTAGAAAATGTTTTGAAATAAATAAATTTTAGATGTATTCAATAATATCATATGCTCCAACATGAATACATTTTAAACAATTGATATACTAATAATTTACAAAGACGTTCTCTTTTACTATGACATACATATGACATATTAAAAAATTTACATATGATAAAATTATTTTGAAAAAATTACGGTACTTTTCTGTTTTGCTGACGCAAGAGATAAAGTCGCCAAAAAAGATACAACTGACGTCAAACGAAATATTCCCGCTGGTAAACTTTTACCACCGCATTTTCAAAATATTCACAGTCTTTTTTTATTTTTTTATTAGTATCGTCTTTTTCATAATACATCAAAAATAGATGAAAAACCAATGATAATTAACATTTATAACATATTTTTATGGGTATATTGTCTGTTGTCGCCAGTAAAACCTGCTTGACGAGATTTGCGCCGGCGAATCGAAAAAGTACCAAAATTACATATGACTTTGCGTATGACAATTTTAATATAAAACAGACCAATTTTTTGGAAAATGTTGCATATAAAAAAGAACAAACTTTTCTTTTACCATTATTTATGACTATTATTCACTATAGTATGATTAAAATATGAATTTTCTCCTGTGTGAATCATTACAAAACAGCAAAATTGTTTTGACACAAATACTCTATTTTATTATAAATATATTATATTTTTACAGTAATTTTTAAATATTTCAGTATAAAAATTAAATTAAAAAAATATTTAATAAGGATTTTTGAAAAGTTTCTTATTTGGTTTATTTTGATTAATTTTTTAAATGCATGTTAAATAAACTAAATTTTTTTAAAGATGTTTTTAAGCACTTTTACTTGCTTTATTACACTACTATTTGGTAAAACAGTTCTTTAATTTAGAAATCTTTATACTTCCCTTTTATATTTAAAAATTCAAAATCCTTTGACTTCATATGTTTCTTTTTTATCCTAAATATGTTATTTTGTTTTTTGAATTTATTTTAATGCCAGTCTTTTTCAATGGCATTATTTTTGGTGACTGAAATTTGGAGGTGCAGAATTCCCGTATCAAAGGAATACTTATTCTATATTTATTGATCTGTCTAATAGTATATGCAATCACTGATGTTGATATAACTTATTCACAAGAGATTCTGATTCTGAATAAAACATAACATCTCTGCAGTTCTATCAATGTACAACTGAGATCAAGTCATTTGAGGAAAATGACAGTGAAGCCTTTAAAAAACAATGCGGTATTTTTTCATCAATAATTATGTATTATATTAAATTATTATATATTTATAATACATTATATTTTAACAACTTTTTGTTACATATATAAATATTGGAAGAAGTTTGGCATCACAAATGGTGATTTATATATTTACAATTCATTTTTTTGAATTCTGTATTAAAAACTTTCATTAGTATCTTAACTCAATAAGTCAATAACTCTATCGCCCCTTTAAAATGTAATTGATATTTGTTTACTCTCATTAAAAAATATCCATTAGAGTATTTTGAAAGTAAATTTAAAAGGAATAGTTTATTTCTTAACCTCGCTATATAATTGCTCTGTTTATAAATACTAAAAAATCCTACTTCTAACATAAACGCATTTTTAATCTTTCTTATGAATAAGATTTTACAAGCTCTATCTTAATATTAGATCTTACGAATTGTTATTTATTGCATTTGAAAAACTTATACTTTTTTCCCATTCCTGATACACACCCTTTTCAAAATTACTTTTGTTTTAATAAATAATACTATATAAGTTATAAACGAGAAGTAAGAATATATTATTGTATAGTTTTTCTCCGTAAAAATATTTGTAAATTGCACAGCCATTTCGTCGTTTCATTTTAAGGTTTCTGCTTATGCTTAACAATATACTATCCCTGAAAATTTGAAATGAATGACTGGAAGAAAAAAAAAATGCTCCCGATTATACAATAATCTATTTATATTTTAGTTTTTGATTATTTTATTTCCTGTTCGTTGGTTAACAGATTTAATATCTACACAATTCTATTCCCATTTTTATTACTTGAAGATTTTCGTATATTGAATAAAGAAATGATGTAGGCGGCTACTCAATCAAGAAAATAACACTATTCCGGTAACATTTATACAGCCAGACTAAAACAATCTTATTTAACGTATTTTCTTTACATGTGCTTCGCAACAGCTATTTTGCTGAAAGCTTTTTAAGAAATATTTGTTTTGTCTTCAGTATCTTGAACGCAAATTTTTTACACTCTTTTTCTTTTCTTTTTTGTTTCAACTCGTATTTATCCCTCCTTTTTTTTAACACCACACGTGCGAGCTTGACTTTTTAACTCCTTTGCAGTGAACTTATTTCGAAAATCTAGCGGTATTTAACTTTCATCAATCCATTTTGTCAAGTAGTTTGGAATAAAAAAGCATCGTTTCAACATGGTATTGTTATTTAAGTGTTGAAGGTACAAGGAACCCTATCTAAAGAATTACCTTCACTTATTTCTTCATATAAACTTCATCCATTTAATGCATTATTTCCTCGATAGGACACGTTTTGTCGCTCGCATAAAAAGATTTTAATTCCTTTCTCATAAATCAATAGAACAATGGAAGGTGCTTAAAGCCGTAAATAAAGCGTGAATTCTTTTGAAATCATCAAATTTTCCCTTTTAAAAAATGAAGCACTGTTTTGACGACTCCTCACAGAGGCATTTTCCATTACTCTTAAAATCTCTTTTAATGGAAATATTTCCACCCAATAAACAATGCTCTTCATTCTTTATCAGTATCGGGATTTCGACATCGATCGTAAAGAGATTTATTCTCAGGAATAAAAAATAGCGAACCCTATTTTTACGAGTTTAAGGTGATTTACCGATATGTTTTACAAGTCAGTAAAAACAGTGGAGATAATGGTGTGAGTAACTGTTCTACATAGAACTATGAATTTTAATGAAATTTCTAAAGTACAGCAGTTTAAAAATAAATGACATTATTACGAAATGTATGTTATAGATTTAAATATGTATAGTATGCTGAAATAAGCCTCAAATTTCGAGTTTTTATAAAATTTTCGTAAATGTTTCTCGTATTAAACTTTTTATCATTCATCTTTCAATTTTTTTTATTAAATGTATTTATTTACGCATAATTAAATTGTAATTTTTTTAAAAAAAATATGTTATGACTGAATGCATACTCTGTATGAAAATTACAATATTTTATTAATCTCTAATATCCTAATATTTCGATATTTTAGTTACTATTTTTATATTGATTTCTAATCACTTCCAACAATATTTTTTTCTATATTGTTGTTTTAATATCTCTTTTCATGTAATATGTCTATATTAAACACATAAACATACCATTTTTATCTAATTTAAGTGAAGAAATTAGATTATAAATATTGAAACGATTTCCATCAATTATAAATACTACTTTGATTTTTTATTCAGTTTAATTCATAATATTTGCATTTGTCCGTTTCCCTACTTATTACATTTATTAAATTGTAACTATTTATTGATCCAAATTTTCAGAGTAGTTATTATTAACCATATACGATTGTAAATTACAAGAGCTGAAAGCAAATATCAAAGCCAAGCTGGATGGAACCATTCCATCACACACACAAGCAAAATAATAAGATAGAGAAATAAATATATTTGACACCCCTGCAATATAGATCCAATCAGTGTACATTAGCTTCTACACAATATCAGGCACTGACTCCTCCTCTCTTGTGGGAAATAACAATAACAAACGTAACTTCTCTATGGCAAAAGACGAAATTGGTATTGAAGACAACAATAGACCACAGTAGCTCATATATCATGAATGAATCAGCTACAAAAAGACACGTATGAGAACGAATAAAACTGCTAACAGACTGGCGAAATATTTAGATAAAAAATAAAACTGTGAAAGGTTTTATTGCTGTACTAAAAAATGTACTTTCTTTTAAAATTATTGATAAAATGTGGAATTGGTTTACATGTAAATGGAAAGGAAAGATTTATGTTCAATGGGAAATGGAATTTCTGATACAGTTAAATTGCTTTACAATACTTATTCAAGTTTTGGGATCATTTAAATGACAAAAAATGATAGCTTCTTTAAAAATAAAGGTAGTTTCAACCATTTCCAGTGAATAAATGCTTTTATTGCACAGATAAAAACATAATGAAATGTATCAAAAGTGGAAGTAAGTATAAAATAAAAGGAAAATTTTAAAATAGAATCAGAAAATATATTGTTAAATAAGCAAAATTTCAGTAGTACGAAATGACCATCTTGTTAAATGATTATTAAAAACATATATTATATATTCTTATTATTGCTGATCTTTTGTATCTTTTTTTTTTCCCTGAAAATTACTCAAAATTGGTGAAAAATTGTATGCACAAATAAAACCCCATATTCTGCGTTCTACAATTTTCAAAAACATTATGGTGATTGAAATTATTAAAAAGGTAAACACACGATATATAAGGTATTAATTTTGGTTTGGGCTTAATGCAATACGATTTCCACACATGTCAGGACTTACAATATATCAGGTTAAAACTACTTATTACAATAAAGTATTCCAACTCCCGATGCTTTCTTTTTTATTAAATAAAATCTCGAAGTAATTAAATGGGGAGGGGGAATTAATAAAATGAAATTTTAGAATTATACTAAGCATACAATTGACTTAAAAGATTTTAAATGAAAGTTATTTCTAAAGGAAAAATATTAAGTAGAATCGAAGAGTAATGGAATAAAACTCATTTTCTTGGAAAAATATCTTAAAATAAATCAAAACAGATATCACATGTTCCGTACAAAAATAGAAAAACTCAATTCGTGTCAATTTCAACAAAATTTTTTATGTATAATCACTGCCTTATGCACACACACACACACAATTCACCACATAATCCAAATATACGAAAATACATCCAGGATTGAAAAACAAATTTAAAAAAAAAGATTCTTTTTTTTTTTTGTAATTCGAGACTAGCTAATCGCATCATAAATTACTTTGTAGCTTTTTGCAAATGACTAAGCAAATTCGAGAATCTGTTTAATTATCGATATTATTTTCTTAAAGCACCGTATCTAGAAACTGCCACCGCAGACGACATTCCCTTTTCATTGCGTTAAGCTTCTGATGCATGCAAGCCACCCTTTACAACCTCCAATCCCGCAATCGCGTTTTTAAACAAGACCCCCAGCTGGTCTGAATTGTCGTGGACAGAGGAGATATCTCCGGCTCCCCAGTATAGAAAAGGCGCTCCTACCTTGCTGCGGTAAGGGGATTGCGTTGATGAAAATGACGACCGCTTGGGGTGATAAAAGGTGTGTGTGAGAGTTTATAGCCTGATTTAATAGAGCAGCCATTTTTGCGGCCCAATGGCATGGTTTGTCTCGCAAGATGTATACCTTGCCATTTATATGCACCATTCTAAGCATTAAACGATACTTAGGAAATTTTTTTTTCTGAAATAAAAAATCGAAGACAAAAGATCGTTTTTCTTAAAGCGTGTTCTTGTGTTTCGAAGAATCTTTTAAGCTAGAGTGAAATAAACAGTTTAATATAACAATAGATCTTTGATGAAATAGCTCACTTTTGCACTTTTTGTGGAGAGAATATAATGTTCATTTGTTTTTCTAGGTGTTTGTAATTATATATAGAGCAAAGATGTATAGATTTAATTGATAAAAATTAAATTATAGACGTAAGGCGTATTTATTATGAATATAAACATCGGAGATTTCTTAAAATATTATGGTCTAATTTATGTTTAATTCAGATTCCAATTTAGAATGTATAATTGTTTCCTGAAAAATAGAAGTAAAACATTTTTTAAAGTCTTAAAACATATTGTATGTATGTAATTCTTTCATAAACCTCATACTCTGAAAAGTTTGAATTTATAGGTTTTTCCAAAAGATATTACACTGGCAGACAAAACTTGAAAACGGAAAAGAAATGGGTGTGTAAATGCAAATCTGTGAGTTGTTGTCTAAGAGACAAACGTGGTATTGGCAAAATGTTCAACAGGATTTAATATACAAAAAAAAAATGTAGAAAGGTTGCATACATGATGTTACAAGAGGTTGTTTCTGTTCAAAGTACTCACAACAAACCATCCTCAGCATCATGTTAGCAAGGAATATGGTAATAATACATAGGGTGTAATATGAAAAAAATATCAACACGACGTAGCATATTCAAAACTTGACCCGCGGGATGTTGAGGCAAGTTGTTTTCCTCTTCCCTCGCTGTTTGTATGAGAATTTCCTTGTGTTTACAGGAGGGAACATGTCGAGCGTCTTTCCGAAATATCGCATATATTTCCAATGTGATTCACATTAGGGGAATGGGCCATACAGGCGAAGCGGTATTTATCAATGGTGACAAGACAATTTGGCACAATTTGTGTGTAATGACAAGTCGCATTATTTTCCATAAAACGAAACTATTCGTCGACAGCACTTTCGAAAAGCCGGATAGGGGGAATTGGAATGTCATAAATGCACCATCGGTTGGTCATGAACCCTTTGTCAAGTCCATAGAGGTCCGTGCGATCATTGATCACGATATTTGTCACTACCATGATACTGCGAATCCCATATCAAACTCATTCCAGAATAATTTCATGATAGTAAGCCCCGTCTCTCACCTTTACACCATACCAGTTTACGATTAACTGAATTGACTCTCATCTGAGCAAAGCTTTGCAGATCATTCGACATCGGTCTAATTGCAGTGCTGCTGTCACTATTGCAAACGAGAGCTGCGATGACGTTTTGATACACATTAGATCTATAGCCATCCTTTTGAAAATATCTTTCAACAGTTTTTTCGAGATACTTGAGTTCCTGTAGCAGCAAAAAAAAAAAAGTTTTTAGTTGACCATCTGTACTATCCTTTTTGCTGAAATGAGAGTATACTGATGAGAGAGGGGGTCATACTGTTGGGATGATTTTTTCCCGTGCTCCTATTGTAAATTCTACTCGTTTGAAATGCTGTTAATAGACTAGAAACAACACTGAGTGCAATATTAAATTCGCGGCTAATATCTATCCTTTGGCACCCTTCTTTCAACTGTCCAATTATTCTTTCACAATAAAAGCTAAATTATCCAAATGATATCTGGAAGACATGTCCGCAAATTCAATATTTTAACAATTCTAATCTTTTGATTTCCACTTCTAACGAGAAATCACCACACGCATCAGTTGCCTTTATTGTTACGTAACCGACACGAGTGAGAATGCAAAATTTACGAAAGCTTTACAAAACAGGATACATCCCCATAAAAATTTCCCCACGTTGAGGTCCTATTTATAACTGTCATCAATGAAAATAACATACGTTAAAAGAACGGATGTTATTTTGGTTCACCAGTGTATTTTTCCAATGGTAATTTGATAATACATACGTCATATCTAAAAGAGTGTTCAAGAATTATTTAGTTCGTATATTTGAATATTTATTAGAATAAAAAACTTCCATACATGTACGCTGACCTCATCTCGCTTAAATGGCCTACAATAGTTGCAAAACAATTTTTATATTCTTGATAACTTAAGAAATGAAAAGATTGGGTCATTTTAACATTCCTACCATTCTTAGAAATGATGATTACGAAAATATAAGATATATTTTTTTTAATATTTTTTTTTTTACATTTTAGCAACGACATTTTATAACAAATTTTCATTAGGTTTTCGGTTGCTTGCGTAAATATTTTGTTCAAGTGATTTAAACTTTTTGTCGCTAAACTAATTGGTAACGAAAATCGAGAATACCCTCAAGATAAGATATAAATCATACACATATATTTATTCTTTTAGTATCAATGTTTATACTTTTCCGAACTGCTCACGTAACCATTAAAACACAGTAACATACTATCAGAAGTACGGTGCCAAAGTTTGAGAACTGTAGTTTTATACTTTGATTGTATACATAAAAGGAATCGTTGTATCACTTTTTAAAAATCTTTGTATCACTCTGTAAAACTAAAGTGATAGTTTTAAAACTTATGTCTAGGAGGGCTATATTTTATTTTGTTGTCACTTTCTAGGAAATTTTTTTTATTTAAATTAAGCTCGCTTCCGTTTATTACGTCTTGAGAGAAGCTGAAATGTCTAGAAAGCATTTACCAAAATTAACTAGACATGACTTTTTCTTTTTATTAAGTTTTTTTCACCAAGAAACCCCCCCCCCCCCTCCTTGACTTGAAAGAAAAACGAATTCGGAAATAAGCGGAAATAGTACATAAAAATCAAACTATAAGTATCACTCCCTATTGAACAATAAATGAAGCGTATTGATAAATGTCGCTTTGACAATGTCCAAATAAAGAACTTACCATGAGAAATGACATTTGCTGTTTTATTTCATGCGTTGTATTGTTATAAAACCAATATTACTTAAGCTACATTTACTTCCTATATTCAAGCTTTTTTTCAATTTGACGGTTTGATTGCTATATTAGACAGTACTCGAAAATTTCTACGAGAAATAGTTATAAAGAATTATTTTTTATCTTCTTGAGGCAGCATTGAAAAGCACGCGAAATTCTTGGAAAATCTTCAAATTATCGAGATGATCAGCTTAAAAAATGTAAAGCACCACGACTCATGTAAATCATTCATCTGAAGGAATGAAACATCTTTTTCATTTTTTTTAATTTCAGGGAAATAACATTTTTCGATAAAGTATTGGTATTGTTCAGTTTATCTATGTTAAAAAATTATTTTTTTTTAAAAGAAAAACAAATGCAAAATTTATAATAATATTCTTTTGCCATCTACTCACAATTGACTTTTTCAAAATTCAAATAAAATGAACTTGAATTATATATATATATTGACAAAAAAAAATGTAACTCGGTATTTCTCTCTTTTTACTGTATTCTTTGTTCGATTTTATGACCATTGTTTCAGTGTAATAATACTATTGCCTGATTTATCTTATTATATTTGCCAAAGTAAGAAGAAATATTTAACGGTAATCTGACGTTACAAAGATAGTTTCGCAAAAACGATGACGAATTTCATGGACAACGGAGTTTTTATTGAGCAAAATGATGAAACTTAGCTCGGGGGTATTTAAAAAAAAATGCTTTGTTATTCTATATTTTATACACCACGCAGTTGTGTTAATCTTCAAACCTCTTTTATTTTCTGAAAGAATTATTTTGACAATCTTTGCTAAAAACTTATCTACATTTATCCTCTAGGGAAAAAATCACCTTCGCTGACATATAAAAAAGAAAATTCAAAGTGTATCATTGCCAATAGCCTGATAAAAAAGGCTAAACTGTATATATATATATATATATATATATATATATATTTCAATATTTTCTTAAATATAAAATTGAGTGGGGTCTATTACTCTGGGGATGCATCATATATTAAGTGTGACATGTTTTAATATTCGAAATAGAAAGTTCACTTGGATTTTTTTCTTCCGTTTTTCATAAAAAGTTTTTTTTTCTCAAACTCTAACGATGAAATTATAAAGGAGAAGAATTTGTCAGGGAAATGATTCGATCAAAATCAAAGAAAAAAATGTAAGAATCTCCTTCTGCTCATCTATGCGTTCGCTAAGACTTTTAAATATTTTTTATTATGTTAAACTGATTCCGAACAATTCTTAACGTAATAGCAAATTCTTTTCCATTATTTTCTTTCTAAAACTAGCTTTCCTTAGGTATTCTTTATTTCGTATCTGTACTGTAAAATGTATATATCTGCAAACATGAAATAAGAGCTGAAATTTTTGAATATAACTTTGTTTCCTTACTACTCGACACGATATGTGTTTAGTAGCTATAAATATTATTTTCACATGCATAAAAATACTTTTCAAATAAGTTAAAACAATCCAAATGTAACAAGGTTTTAAAATGCATCTTAAGTTGAAAGAGTTACTAAACTCTCTATTTATATAATGGTTGATAGTTAGATGATATGTTTATGTAATGGTTGATAGATAGACGAACATTTTCAAAATTAGTTATACGAGTTGAAGAATTCCAACATATTAAAAGTGAATAAATCTGGGCAGTGAAAAATTTTCGTTGTATTTGATATTCATAAAAGCTTCGTCTATATGACTACCATTTTTTGGATTATCTGTCTTTAGTTTGATGCTTTTGAAAATCAACACACAGCATAATTTTGATAACTAGTTTTCTTTTTTGGAGTGCAGTTACCTTCCTCTGTCAAAACTCCTTCATTTATTCTGCTCAAGCAAAAATGATACTTTCCATGATTGCAGAATCATATTTACATTTATAATTCTATTTATAACTACTCTCTCTGACTCTATGAAGGCTGTATTCGTATAATGTCAATTGATTGTTTATATACGTCACACTTTGAAACTGCCCCGAGAGCTATTGACGATGGATCTCATCACTTTGAACCGCGATCAAGTGACAAGTGCGGCACTCGATCTGAACTCCTATCTCCAGACTTCTACACCACGTCAATGAGCCTTGACTGATTTTAAATACGTCAGCTCCTGTGTACGGTGAGTCTTCAGTTACCCTAGCCCAGAATTTTAATGAATAGAATCCAGAATTTATCGACCCACTGAAGGGATGAAAGGCTGACTCGACCTTGCCCAACCTGGGATTTGAACCCCAGACCTTTAGAGTGGAGGCACAATACACTACCACTCAGCCACTGGGCTTCAGAATTACCTTAAACCTGTTTAAGATTCTAAACGTTTAAAAGCAGTATTTGAATCCTTAATATTCTTTATTAGTAATTTGAAGATATTAACTTTTTATTTTGATCATGGAAAGCCGATCAAAGCCGATACATTAATTGGAAGTAATGTATTGGCTTCGGAATCCAGGACTTAACATCATTACAAAAATGTTTCCTTTTTGTGTGGGATCTGTATTATACAATAAGTATACATATATTTAAAGATGAAGCTTATGTTTTAGTTACTTGTTTAGTTCTATAATTATTAAAACATTTATATTATATAGCTAATGATGATTTCTCTCAGTATATGGATAATTTTTGAATAATTTGAGCTGGTAATTTGCTACATTTTTGAATGTAAGATGTTAAAAAATTTTAAGATGATTTCACTGAGTCATTTGAGACTCATAATTAAATAAAATCAATAACCTATTGTTGTAAATTTAATTGAAAACTTTACTCAGTAAAAATTTTATGTGTTGTAAAATACTTAAAAATATTAATATTAATTACAGAATGAAATCTATGTAAATCTTTTTAAATTCAAACATTTTTTAAAAAATATGCTATACAATGTCCTCAGATAGTTTCATTTTTATTAAATTTTGTAATATTTAAATGGTATATTCTTGAATTTTTAACAAAAAAAAATGAAGTTAGAGGTTGAATAGAAACGCTTAAGAAGTAATTTTTCCGAGAAAAACATTCCAAATTTTTTTTTTTTTTCTAAAATATGTTTCCTATGTATGCATGTATATATATATGTGTGTGTGTATATATTTCAAAAGAAAAGAAGAAAGTATATCTCAAAAAGTAAATTTCAAAACGTATCTCACTGTTATTTTTTGTTTAATAAAATGTTTATTGTTTTACATAACAAGAAAGCTAAGTTTATTGATATTAAAAAAAATCTACTTCAAGCCTTCACGAGTTTTTAAATATAATTTAAAATAAATTAATTAGCTATTTCAACAAAAAGTATTATCTAGGAGGAATTTTTATGACCTTTAGCATTTTAGTTTTTCGAAAGAAGATATTTAAGCTCGCAACAAGAGATCTCAACTCGCTTCAGTGCTGAGTAAAAATACACATGAAAAATAACCACAGCTAATTAAAGTCTTTTTTACATTTTCAACAATAAATTGACTAATATATGTGTTGCAAAATCTGAGATAAAAATATTAATTTTCTTAGAATCAAGAATGTTCTGAAAATAAACAATCAAAGATTGAGGTGACAGAATAAAAGGAAAATTATTTTAGCAGAATATATTTATCATTATTATTAGCATTTCATTTTTAGCAGAAAATCGAAATTATTTTTAGCTGCTGAGTTTGAAAATATCGTCCTTTCTTTAGAAGTGTTTATTCTTTTATTCGATATAATTTTTCTACCTAGTATCATTAACATTAACAAAGATTATGTGATAAATAAGCATATATCCACACAACCCAAAACTGTTCTTTTTTTTAAAAAAGTATAAATCTTGCTTTTAAGGTTATATGGTGTTTTTCTTTCTTTGCTTTTATCATTTCTATGTTCCTAGAAATGTTTGATTTTACTTTTACAATTAAACTACTTAGGTTTAATAAAATATAAAATTAATTTGATTGTAAACAACGAATTTTAAAAATATACCTAATAATTTTTGGTTTTTCTGAATCGTGATAGAGTTTAAAGCTGCGTTATTTAAAAAAAAGCAATACTTTTTTATTTCAGTATTTTTTCATAAAAGGGTGTATTGAAAATATCTCTTTTTAATAAATAAAATATCTTTGTTATTTAAAACACATTTGAGTATTTCATGAATTTGACGGTTTTAATTATTCAAGGAACTTTTTTTTCACTCTTTTTTCTAATTAATATAATTTGCGTGAAATTTTGAGCCAAAAATTTCCTAACTATACATTTGTTGGGTAGGAATCTTGCGCTACAATTTTAATTTGAAATATCAAAATAAATTCCTTCAGAGTAAAAAGCAGGGTCCATGCAGTTTGTGCAGTGACATATAAAAAAGAAACGATTTAGAGAGAATCATCCAGGACCTCTAATGAATATATTCCAATATAAAATTCATTTTCTGATAAATTCTAATATCTTTATTATTGAAGAAGCAATGTCCCTATTTTTGTTCTTTTTGCAAGTGAAACCCTTCTTATAAATAGAGATAATTAAACTTTACGGCAGCTATGGAAGTAACAATTCAAACAAAAGGTAATTAAATTTTTAAACATTTATAAAAACCCAATAATTTTTATATCTATTATTTAAAATTAACAATTAAAGATTTTTTTTTTTTGAATTATTGAACCGGAAAAGAAGAATCAATGGAATTACTATGCAAAAATGCAATAGAAATTCTGATTTCAAGTACTACAAAAATAAAGGAGCTGTTACTAAAGAAAATTCTGACATCAGAGCAAACAGTATCTATAAATTTAGTGTCTTACACATTTGTAAATTAGAAAAGCTGGATTTTTCTTTTTTGTTTTTGACAAAAGCGTTAAAATTAATTCTTTCTATTACAGAATGAAACATAAGATGAATATGTTACAAAAAAGAATACCTTCAAATATTTATATATATATATATATATATATATATATATATATATATATATATATATGTATAATCTTATTTTTTTAAAAATATTCACAACATCTGGTGTGTGTCGAACTAAATATTGAGGATGTGATATCCGTCAGTATACTTGAATATGATATTTGCATTTGTAGCAATGGATATTGGTTGTTTGCGTTTGTAACATCATACATGTGCTGTTTGCATCTAAATACAATACCGAAGCTAGTAGCTCCATCATTTTATAGTAGAGAAAGAGATTTACAGTTATGTTATTTAAATAGTTTTAGAGGTTCACTTTCAAAAATCTTGTTTTGAAAGATAGGTTAAAGTATTGATTTTCAATACATTAATTAATAGATATCAGAGAATTCTATCGTTATATTAGGATGAATTGATTCTTAAATTTTATTCCTGCTTGAATAGCATGTAATTTAAATATATGAACTAAAATTTATGTAAAGTATGCATAGCGTTGAAACTGTTATTAAATTTAATTCATTTATGATTTTTATATAGATATTTAAATTTTACACTTTTGTGAAATGTAAATGATTAGGGGAGAAATACGCAGAATGTGCCTTTTGAAAAAAGGAAGAATATTACTAAATTTTACGCAACATATATATTAAAATAAACCAAATAATTTATGAAATTATGCTCTAAAATCACCCATCACCAAAATGACTTAAAATTACTAAAATCATTAAATACTAATAAACAATATTAATATGAAGACTTTTATTCAAATTTGTCACATTAAAGAAGGAAAAAAGATAACTTTAAGTCTAAGTTGTCTATTTTTAGGTAAAACTAACCTGAGAGAATTAAAATTCTCCTTTCGCTTTGAATATTTTTTCTTGTTAAATAATAAATTTAAATTTTACTTACGGTTTTCTAATCAGAGAAAATAAACACGTTACCTTTTTAAAAAATTTGTAAAGCTCAGTCTTGAAATTTCTGAATTAATTAGTTGCTTTTACATCTAACCAAGAATAAAATTTATTTAGTCACACTTAATGATGTATTTAATCACATTTTCATTTTAGTCATCATCAATATTACTTAGGGGATAAAACAGTGTTTCTCAAACTGTGGGGCGCTCCCCCTGGGGGGGGGCGCGATAACCCTTCAAGGAGGGCGCGAGCATATCGAAAATAAAAGGTTAAAAAATTAATTTACTGGAATGAAAAAAAAAACAAAATACTTTCTGATATAATAAAAAAATACAGATTTACATTGATATTTATATATATCATTTGGTGAAAAAAAATCATCAAAAATAAAAGATTCTACTTTGAACGCTCATTAGCTATCTTTGATCCTATAACTAAAAAAAAAATTATTTTGTTTGCTTTGCTGTAATCCTACGATGAGAGATTTTTTATTACGTTTCTTTTAACCCAAAATATTACTTTTGCTGGCTTTCGAACTTACTAGTATGGTTACCTGCATCTCTTTTTTTTAGGGAAGTTGTAAATTATATAATTCTGTTGCGCTTTTTTTTTCTCAAAGTGAAAGAGTTTTATGATTACATGGATAAGCATATTGAGCACTTTGAAGGATTAATTGGTCAAGAGATTTATTTTTATGAGTATACTGAAACATATAATACAAAAATCGTTAATTCTGGGAAAACTGTTTATTTGTTATCAATGACCTTGACAGAGAATCCTCTAATATGACAGTCTTAATGGGAGCTAAAATGAATTGATAACATATCTCCTTTTTTGGGAGTGGCAAACGTTTTTTGAGAATCTTAAGGTACTTGTTTAGACCGAGTTCCCGGCACGACCACTATTTTTCAAAAATATTTTCTTGAACATGCTGCATTTTCCCCTATGAATAACTTAGTGGTTTTAATTGTGATGTTGTACGACTGATTATGGTTTATAAATGTAAATGAGCAGAATGTAAAAAAAGAATTGGGCATCTGTGATTTCTCTGAAAGGAAATTAAAGCTGATCAAACAAGGGAAACACTTGCTGAAAGAATGCATATTAATCATGTTAGCGAAAGTAAATTTGAGAAAAGCAATAGACATGAAACGAAAGGAAAATTTTCAATAGCTACTTTAAGAGCTTTATCAAGAAAATATGAAGCCATAAGTGTACCGCAAAATGCACTTCACCCTGTCAAAAAGACACAAGCAAGAAAAAGTTCAACAGGATATTTGTCGATCATCAAAGG
>BMAV01023665.1:344980-405197 GCA_019973955.1 Trichonephila inaurata madagascariensis
GCCAGGATTGAAAGTTTGAGAAGCACTGGGATAAAAAGATAAGTTGAATTCCCTGAACTTCAGAATTCAGAAACACTCCCTAAAAATGTAAGAATCCAACCCAAAAGGAAGTTGCCTTTTTCTTTATTCCTTGAAATCAATCTAAATGAGCGTTTGTGGGACAAAATCAAATTGAGCATCGGACATCTGGTCCAGAACCCTCATTCCTTTAGAGATTTCTTGCTTAATTTGATAACTCTAGTTTGATAGCTTTGAAGATTGATTTTGTCGTATCCATTCCGCAGCAAATTGTTTCAAGATTAAAAGCTTGCACAAGAGAAGCAGTCGTATTAAATTGGTTCTTGAATTTTTTTCGGAATTCAATGAGAAATTTCAATTTCGTATTAGAGATGTTTGCCTGCAGACACGACTATCTTTTCAACTGGATTATTATTTTCACTCTCTTACTACATTAAGAAGACATTTCTGTCTTTGTATCTTGCTCTGATATAGTTTCACAAATCCTCTTAGAGAGTATTCAATTTCTTGTCTTAATATATTCTCAAATTCCAAAAATAGCATTCAATTCTTTAAATTTTTCTCTTCGAAAAGAAAAGAAGTACATAATAGGTATCAAATATTTTCTCCCTTCCCTTAGCAATTGCTAAAAATTTACATCTCATTCGTAATTAACAAATATATTCCAATCTCATTTTAATTAACGTTTGTTGTATTATTGGATATTCAATTCAAATAAAAGTAAAAATGTATCTATATATTCTCTATATTTAGGGCTCATATTAATGTAGAACTTTTCTTTTTTTATTCGAGTAGCTTGCTACTTTTGAATTGATTGAAATTTAATTGTGTGACACACACATATAGATATATATTTATATATATATAAGTGTGCATTAGTTTGAATTTTAATCGATTCGAAAATAACTACTAACTCTTAATAAAGGGAAGGATGGCACTTTCAAGCCTTATTTAACCCTACATTCTTAATCCTAAGCTTAAGAGTTTGTTAATGTGTTACTGTATTATTACTTTGTTCTGAAGAGTCTAGCTGCTTTCTTGCTTATTATTTCACACTTTCAATTCTATTTATAGTAATTTAGAGATTATATATAGAATCACTAAAACCACATATGTATAATAAGTTGGGTTAACCATAAAACTGGTTTAAAACACTTTTTTAATAAGAAGTCTTCGGTTGCAATGTTTGTTAATACTTCAGCATTCATCTCTTTATTGTTTCCAAAATTTCAATTATCTATTTTAATATTTAGTATTTAAATCATCGTGTCTCCGAAATAGAGTATATTAAAAACTATACATGTCTCTTATGACTCCGAATTTTCATAATTTATATTTAACTGTCAACATCAAATATCTAAATCCTTGAATAATTGTCATTCTACAATTTTTTTATCTTAATTTTATGCTGTGTTACCTCAGAATTTTCATTGTCACGAGAAGTGCTTTAAAGTTTTAGATACTAGTGTATAAGTTGTTTTAATTCCCTTTTTAAATGAAAAATTTAATTTAGAAAATGAAAGAAAGTTTGATGTGCCATAAAAGTATATTAATGATGATTGCATTAAAGCGAAGACGAGCTCATTGAGACACTAAATAAGATTAAGTTAGGCAATTCAAATTCTTGATGACAGCTATTAAAACTGCATTCTCTTACAGTCTGTAGTACCTCCCTTTTGTAAACTAACACTCATTGATCAGTTGCCTTATTAGGAGGGAAGAATTTCAGGTTCCATTAAGCTGCTATTATTATTAGATCATTTATAATTCTAATTTGTAGCATTATTTTCGAAAGCTTCAGTCTCTTCTTTTTCCTCACTGGGAAAATTGATTCTTTCTCTTGATTAAAAGTGAGTCTATCAATGCCACTCGACTCTATTTTTCTAAGAAAAAAACAATTATGAGGAATCGTTTTTCAGAGTCAAATTACGTTGGATTCAGTAGCCTGTACTATTTCGTATGATTTCGAAAAGATATTAATTAAATTTTGCAAGTATAAACAATGAATTTTATTGAGAACTTTACTTGAATTTTTAATTGAATCGATATTTTGCCCTATTTTTACATTCAGTTTTTGAATGAGGTTCTAATATGAAAAGTTGAATGCATTTTTAAACCTAATATTTACAAATATACCCACCATTGAAATAAAAATTTAGGCAGTTAGCATGGACACACACAATACGATTCAATTGATAAAAATCGGTCAAAATATCAAATAAAACTTTTTAGCTTAAATTATTTTTGATATACTTTTCTATAATATCACAAAATTTGAAAACACTAAACCCCTCGGTTATGATGATTCTGAGCACATTTCAATGGAAAATAAAAGCTTTAAGTTGATTTATCTCAAAAAGATAAAAAAATCACAACTTTTTCTTCATTTCAAATGCTAAGACTTTTTTCTGTTGTTTCGAATGCTTTTATATTTTTCTTACTATTGCTATTAGTACATGCAACACACACACAAAAGTTGAAATGCATTTTTGACTCAAAGTAATATTTATTTTTTTAAAAAGAGTCGAACTTAGAATTTATACATTTTTCAAGAAATTTTCAATAAGCATTCATAAAAAAAGTATTTTACGAATATAAATCATTTCAGCTGAAAACCCATACAAACTTTTGTTATACAGAGTTAGACGCACATATAAATCAAATTCCAATTTTTGTCAAAGAAATAGCATTTTAAAATCACTTCACAATTTTTTTTTACTTTAAAAAAAATTAAATGGTTACCTTTTTGTAGTAGTTTGTGCACAAAAAAACTGTTTACATATACTTAGGGGACAACGGAAAAATTTGAGAAAACCATTAAATCAAAGAGTTTTTATAAATCATACCATATTCCCTTAAATCTTCCCCTATTAACGCGCTTTGAAGCTTGTGTTATTTTGAGTAAAAAATATTAGTGTAGAGTGGATCCATTCTAATGATATACATCCGAATGTAACTTAAATTTTAAACACTTTCAACTATCGATTTTTCTCGACTCTTTTCCATATTCCTTTCTATCGCTTCTTTTTTCGCATCTTTTTTAGCTATTTCCTAATACACTTTTTGGATAAGAGTCCTTTTCCTTTTTGCTCCAGCAGGACTTTTGTAGAAAATGGAAAGAAGAATTTGCGGAATTTTGAAAAGAAGTGTACGCATCTGTAAAGCTTCGGCGGCCTTTAGTTGAACTTTGAAGTCGTTTGGAATAAGTGCTGCATATTTGTTAAAATAGCATATTGCTTCAAAAAATATCTTCTTTCGCAGGTTTGGAATTTATTCAGAATTGTTAATATATGATTTATATTTCGATATTTTATTCTGAAAGATTTTTTTTTACTTGTTATTGATATTCTGTACCAATGTTATTAACCCGTAGCAGTTTCCAGAATATAGTCTTTTAATATCAGAATCTTAATATAACTTCTCACTCTGTTTCAGATATTGATTTTGCCGGTCCCGTTTTCGTGCACGTTTGTGTCTGTCGAAACCTTTTAATACAAAACATTTTTGATATTGCATTCTGAGTTTTTAAAATCAGTTATTAGCACTTTTATATTTATATTTTGTGAATAATAAAGACTTATATAAGAAACTCTTCTTTACAATTTATATGATATATAAAATGCAACACAAATACATTTCTTGATTGTGTATGAGCCATCGATTATTCTTTTTCTTATTTTGATATTTCTCTTTCTATGTTTTGTATTTTTATCTTTAGATTGATATCCATTTATCGGCATTTTTGTTTTGATAAAACCTTTTTAGAAGTGTTTTTGCACGAATTATGTTTCAGCTAAAAAAAGAGTGTTAATAAATTCCTGTGCTACCAGAAACATTGCACCGTGTATTCTGTCTTACAGTTTTTTTTCATCGATTTTTCTGTTCCCTTTCCGTATTCATTTATATTGGTCGCACCTTTTTGTTAGCTGTTTCCTAATACACCTCCTTTTGGATAACAGTCTTCTCTCTTTTTGCTCCAACAGGACTTGCTTTCTTCTTTTTTCCTTTTTCTGTTCGGGTTTGCTTGCCTTTTCGCTTCTGTTGCTCCACTTTGCTTCGTCGCCAATTTTATTGTACATAACATTCCGCTCTTTGCTCGGGACGTTAAAACTCCGTGTTCACTAGAGAGTGGGAAAAAGCCATACAGAAACAGAAATTTAGCATGTATGCCAGTGCAATGTCCGGAAATGGAAGATATTTTTAGTGCTTTAAAATGTAGAGTTCTAACCTACTTAGAATGAGTGTAAAAAAGTAGTTCTTTGAGGTTTGATATTGATTCTTTTCTCTCTAAATCTTTTTTCTTCTTTAGAAGTACAATTTCGAGAGTTGTTTGAATCGGAAAATTTTGTTCAAAGAATGGGTTCATCTTTTAGTACTACAGTGTCTAAAAAATGATCTTAAGAATCACTACTTTCTTCTCTTTCTAAAACTCTTGGTTTTATTTGTTTTACTCCATCATTTGATAATGGTGAAAAATATAACTTTTATATGCCTCATAAAAATACAGGTGTAAATAAATATGTTATTATGTCTGTACCGGAATTTATGATGACAATGATACGTGTGTGATAAATATAAACTAATATTAGAAAAATATTTTACTGAAAATTTCGCACAAAGGCCTTTTGTTTAATAAGAGATAGTATAATACTGTAGACAAAGAGAGAAATATAAATGACATTTATAGTAAACACAAGAGAGAATCTCTCATTTTTATTTTGTTTGAATTCTAATATTACATGATTAAGATAAAAACATTTTAGAGAGAAAGGTTTTTAGAATCTAAAAAATTAATGCAGTTTGCTTTTAATATGTCAGGAAGTAGGATTCATTCTAAAATACTTCAGAAGCAACGACAATAATATGAACTAATATGGAGCATTGGACAGTTGTAATGGAAAAAATTATAATATTTGTTATGATGAAAAGAGAATAAATATTCGTAAAGAACTGAAATAGCCACCGTGTAAAATTTATAACTTAAATATAATTCGCTGTTTACAGAAAGATAAAAATCAACAATACTAAGCTGATGGCATCATATGAATAAGTTTATATAAAATACAAAATTTACAAATAATTTTCTTGTTTTTTAAAATTTGTATCTTTTTACATGAAGTATATTTTTTAAGTAATTGTTTTTTAAGTGGGAGAGAAAGCTAAAGTAAAAAAAAAATTATTTTGTGGAAAAGTAGAACACATTACAAATAAAATTTAATTGTTTTTAATAAATCATATTTTAAAAAGGGATATTTAATTAATTCTAAAAAGTTTATTAAATAAATTTTTACTGAGTTTAATAGCAAATATATTTATAAATTGTATTTAAACTTTATTTAATCGAAATTCTTCTTATTTAATGAAGTTTAATTTTTTTAACAGCTCGGCATTTTTTACAATCGAAATGTCAGCTCATATAACGATTAGTAGAGGTTTATTAGAGTATTTTAATTATGTCGAGAGGGTTTTAAAAATGTATAATCGAATTTAAATATAAATTTTAAGTTAGTGCATATTATTTAACTTAGTGAAAAGTCAGTAGCTAAATTTTAATTGAATTTGATACTAAGTCTAAATTTATAACCAATAACTCTAATTGATTTCAAAAAACAACAATTATACATTGATGAACGCGTTCATTACTTCTGCAGCGTAATCCTCACAAAAGCGTTAAAATCTACATAACAATGAATTTATAAACGCAGTAAGATTTTGTGTTTTTAATATAATTGCTACGAAATTTAACGAAAAGCAATCATTTGAATAAATTCAATTTTCTTTTTAATTTTGAGATAATTATGATTAAATATGAAGGAAATGGAAAAAAGCCTTAGTTTTATGCTATTTTAAATTGTAAATTTGGTCTTTTAGAAGGTTTTCTTTCATAATATTAAATTCATACATTCTTACTACATAGATTCTTCAGATATTTCTAAATTAAATGATTGATTATCAATTTTCCTTTAATTTTGGATTTTGTGGATTGAGTCCCATTAAGTCCTTTATTAATTTTAGAATTTGAAATTGTAATATTTAAAAAGTACATATTGATCATTATGTCTTAAATAAGAACACTCAAAGGTGTTTATACTCCAGTTCTACTCAAATTGTACTTGTATTATCTTCATTTATGTAAAATACTATGACATTATTCATAATATTAAATAAATTTGAATTGTAAATGAGAATAATTGTTTTTATTTTGGGGAGGTTATTAATTAACACTACAATAGTATACAAATCAATTTCTTTAAAATTAAATATTAGTGTAAGTAAATTTTATGAACTCATTTTTGTCGTAATAAGAATAGATTGAAATCAAATAAACGCTAATAAAAATGACACAAAATGTCTTTTTTAAATAATCCGCATTGTGACCAATAAATTTAGGTAAATGCAAGAACTACATGCCTATTAATCAAAGTAATGCAAATCGTTCTTGTATATACAGTTACTAGCTGTAAAACACTTTGTGCAAGAGCTCTCTGAATAAATAAATTGAGTCATGTTACGGTCACATTAGCCATGTTAATAATAATAATGTTTATTTAATAGTCTAATCTGATGTAAAAGTTCATCAACTGTTTCCAAAAAATAGAAAAATGTAGTTTCTGCCTATCTACTACCATTCAATTAGTTCAGGTCTCTTAAGCAAATGATCCCCTCGTTTACTTTTGAATATACTTTCTGAGTCTGCATTTGCTTGATCCTTGAATCTATTTCTATTCTCAGAAATATCCTTTTAATCTAGTTAGAGGGATCTACTCTCCTATTATCCTTTGGCCTTAAGCATCTTTTTTTCTCCTCAAATGCAATCCAGTCACTTCATATTTTAAAAAAATAGAATATCCTTTTATATCTTTACTGGAAATTATCTTTCGGTAAGGAGTTATATGAAAAACTATAAAATTAATATTTCTATCGAGTTGCTTTGTTATTAAGGGAAATATCGCAAACGGTAACATTTAACAGATTAGACCTTTATTGAATTCGCGAAGGGCAAAGGAGAAATATGTTTTAAATATTAGGCAAAAACATCTTATTTAGTGTTCACAGAGAATACAGAAATGTGGTATTAATATTGTAGCTAAAAGTTTGCAAAGATATCGAATCGACGAAACTGAGTTTACAATTCAAAAGCTTCTGGTTCGGGAAAGTAAACAGTTACTTAGTGGTGTATTAGGTGGATAGTGGTGTAGTGGTATATTTCCATGGTATATGGTATATGGCTTAGTGGTATATTTCCATGGTATATGGTATATGGCTTAGTGCTATATTTCCATGCTTTGGATAAATTAATCTATACTTCGTGGATAGAAAAAAGTAATAATACTACCTTTGAAAGGATTTTTTTTAACATGAAACTAGTAAAACAAGCCGTTTTAAATGTAATGTCCATTTATAAAAATTGACTTTTCCTTCTAAATCAACTCTCTTCCCTTTGGCAAATCTTGAATAACCCTCCAACTATATACTTAGTAAATAGCTGTAATAGGAAAAGATTTAATACCACTTGTTTTTCAATTATGAACTTGAGGAGTACTTTTTGCTATATTTTTACATCAATCTATTGTTTGGAAATAAATTAGACAATAACTCTGTTTGCAGTACATTTTGACTTCGAGCTTACTATACTAAGATAGGATAAATATTAAAAATATCGAATTAATTCTTAGAAAAACAATTAAATTGTGCTAGATGAATTAATAACTTTAAGAGAATGCGTAGAATTATCAGTCATTTAAGATATGTTGTAGAATTTCATATCGCCGTTATTGGCATCCATTCAAAATGAGTAAAAAAAACTAATCAATGTCCTTTAAAAATGTTCTTCCCTCAGGTATCATGGAGTAGGAAACTGTTCTATAAGTTCCATGTAAACGTTTCTAACATATTTTTAATGTATAATTTTGTTGGAGTTTTTTACAAGCAATTAATATGTTTATCTGGACTTGTGCATGGCTGTGTGTGTGTGTGTATGTGTATGTGTGTGTTTAGAAATTTTGGAATCCTACTACAGAATTTGTACTTTATTCAAGGAATATAATTTATTTAACGTGGTTCAATTTATTGGTTTTTCAGTATTGCATAGCCAGACAAATTTTTGAATAAATATTTTGCATTGTATGTACAAGTAAATATATTTCGAAAGATTTTTTTTCTATCCCTTTCAGGATACTTTGAAAACTTCAAAAACTTTAAACTTCATTCAATTATAAATAATTGTAATAATTGCATTATGTATATTTCATATGAGTTTCAGTTTTTTAAAGTAACACCAAAATATACTTAATATCAAACAGACGAAACAAGATGCTTTTTACCTGCACACAGGGAATAACTTGATTTTCTGTATTGCAATAATAATTAATTTTTAGAAATGGGGACGTTATTAGCTGTATTGAATTTTCTTTTTGCCTAAAAATGCATTTTAATATTTCAATGTATCTTCTATTTTATTGTAGAAATCAAGTACTTCATACACTCACCCATATAGTTTCTTAAAGAGAAAAATAAGTCAGAAATATATTTTTCATTATAAATTACAAAAATACTGATATATTTGGAAATTTCAATCAATTACACTTCAAAGATTTAACAGCATAAGTGAGATACTTAATTCAATCTGAAAATGAAAGTAAGCGGAGGCCAAATGGGGACGATAACACTTAAAATAATTTTAAAATTCACCAAGGAAGAATTGAGAATGCCTTTCATATCAAACAAATTTTTTATTGGGAATGCATTTCCGTGTAGTTCTATTTTTTCATTGGAGGTAGAAATTGTTAACGAACCATTAAAGAGGAAAATACCTCCTTTAATGATACTAACATTCCAAGACCTTCAATCAATCCATCAGTGGAAATAAAATATTTTGGATTCCGATGCTTTCAAAGCATTTAATCAATCATATGCCTTACATTCTTCTTCTCGAGGTTCACCCTTAAAGACAATTAAAGAATTAAGCTAAAAGGGATTTTTCATTACAGAAATGAACGATTTAATATAATTTGCTTCAGACACGTTTATTTTAAGTCAAGTATTCAAGAGAAAACATTAGAAAAATGAAGTTTTAGCTTTAAGATCTCTCTGCACATCCTTATTACTTCATGCAAACGTATAAAGTGCTTCTAAATTAAAACAACCTAAGATATATTTTTAGATTCCTTTGAAATACAGGCTAATGACAAAAACTAAAAATTTTTTGCTTGTAAATCAAATGTTTATTCAAAATAAAAATTTTAAGGTACAATTCATTTGACAAAAATCGGTCAAAAAATCAAATCTAATTTTTCTAGCCTAAATTATTCTTTATATACTTTTCTATGACCTCACAAAATTTGAAAAAGCTAAGCTTAAAAAACGGAGAATTATGATAGCTTTTATATTCATTTTTATTCACATCCCTATGGCAAATCAAAACTTTAAACTGACTTATCTCAGAAAGCTAAAATAACTAGTTTGTCTTCATTTAAAATTCTAAGGCTTTTTTTCTATTGTGCCTGATGCTTAGAATTTTTTTTACCTATTTTTAATAGTGCATGCAACAAAAGTTGGTATGCATTTTTGAATCAAAGCAATACTTATTTTTTAAAAAATAATTGAAGTTAGAATTTGCAAATTTTTAAAGAAATTTTCAATAAGGATTCATAAAAAGAAGTATTGCACAAATACCAATCGTGTTATCACAAAACTCATACCAAATTTTTTTATACGTAGTTGGATGCGTACTTGTAAATCAGATTTCATGTGTGTACGTAAATTTTTGTAGGAGGAGTAGCATTTTAAAATCACTTCACAATTTTTAAGTTTTATCCTTAAAAAATTAAATAGCTAACTTTTTATGAAAGTTTGAGCACAAAATCTGTTTTACATAGGAGGCAACCAAAAAAATTTTGAAAATCCTTAAATTAAAAATTTTTGCTTAAATCGTACCATGTCCCCTTAGCATTACTTCATATTGAAGAGATAAATACGGTTTCGTAAATAAAATTGCGCAGTAACAAATGATTGGTGATTATTTCTATAGTGAATTTCTGAAACAAAGGAATCTCGGAAATGTTATATATATTTCTAAGTTCGTCTTCGATCGAAGTCTCCTGTAAATATTTGGAAGTAAAAGAAAATCCACGCTGTATATCTATTTAATCCTATAAAATGTGTTCAACACAATTACCTTACCACTGGAGTCAACCAATTTACTTTGTTCGTTCAATTCAGTGGATCATCTCTCTGAGCTCTTCAAGATTCAGTTCGTGTAGAAACAAAGTACAGAACAGGATGAATGCCTATGTTTTGTCTCTTTCCAAATAACATCTGTGGGTGGAATTTCTATCAGCTAAAAAGCTCAACAGATTTCGATTCCATTTAAAAGGAAAGTGAGATTTTTTCCCCCTTTTTATCCAGGATGCGGTAAGACTTTGAAAATAGCTTAGAACTTGAAAGCTTCATTGAATTACGAATGAGACTTACGTCAGCACATTCATTCTTTCAGCTTAACGAACATTACATTAATCATTCGTTTGTGAAAATGTGTGCTTGAATGTTCCTATAAAGATGCTCAATAAGAACGAGTTATTTTGAAAGTTCTTATTCGTTTTTATCATGCATAGTTAACTACTGCTTTCATTTTTCCTTCTGGTAACTTTATTTTCAATATACAGTACTATTTTACCTTAAATGAGATTTTCATCGCTACGGCTTTTGGGTAAAGGTTTCCATATTTTTGTGCCTTTTTTTATTATTAAAAAACTGTATTTCATTTCGTTATAGATTTTTCTCTTTTATCATCTGATATGTTAAATGCTAAAAAATGATAGATGCACGTAATGAAAAAGAACATTTGTGTTATAATTATACGATTGATGTTAATGTTGCAACAGATTTTAAAAAACACTGAAAAACTTAAGTTCTTTAATTTTTGGTGGTTCTCGGATTCTATTGTAATTTTTTTGTGTGGGGGGACCATATATAAAATGTTTTCTACGAGATTTAATTCATATTAAGATCAATGTATGGGAATATCGCGCTATAGTATGGTTAGTAATTTGAGTATTATAGTTGTAAGTGATTCACTGTTATGTTGTTTGAAAAATCTCGTGCCAAAATATTCTCGACAAAATATCCTCTCTAATACATAATTGCAAAAATGAAAAATAACGACTTCCGGGAAGCGAACCACTGTCAAAAATATGGAACTCTGCTCATCCATTTAACATAATGCCTCCCCACATCAGTACTTGAGGGCCTCCCCACCACCCTAACGGTCTCTTTCCCTGTTGTCAGTGGTGTGAAACCGTGTGCATACCTCTCTTCATGCCAACTAGTACTGAGAATCATTTCTCAAACTGAAACGAATGTGATCACTAAATAAAACGTGACTATTGATAAGGCTTCGAGTTTTTGACAACACTATAAATGGTGATGCCTACGGGCTGCTGTTACTGATTGAAAGGACGGGCGAATAGGCCTTTATGCAGACGTCTGGTTACAGTAAACCGTGATACCTGTCGTCTGGTTACCGTACGCAGTCGCTGAACAACGAGGCTTGTTTTTTTTTTTTCGCCTGCAGAACGATATATTGGTCATCACTTAACGTTATTTTCCTGGATAGATCACCACCAACCTTTCTCTTTGAAGTATTTGAAAGACTTTGTGAAACTACTCTTTTGTCAGTTCCAAACTCTTGTGCAATACGCGTTAAACTACGTTCCTCTTTAAGCTTCTTACCGAACATTCGACCATGTGTAAAGGCATCCTAATGGTTTCTTGTAACCATTATGAATTTCACTTTCACTACCAGGGAATGTCTGTCCTTTCCTTTTTTTTGCCTTGGCATCGAGAGTGCCACACGCGTTTGCGAGTCATGAAGTTCTCTTTGATGTTAAATAATATCGTACTATAAAACAACACGAAGATTATTGGCGATTGACCTCATAATTTTGAACCTCGATCAAGTGAGCTGGAACCCCTTCCCAAACTGCCACATCACGCCAACAGAATGACTTTAAGCTCAACTGATTTAATGTGTATCAGTGCCTCTACACGGTGGTTCTTTAGTGCCACTCAACTACTCACAAAAAGTCCTTTACAATTATTTCAGAGTTATATGCTCAAAAATGCAATTGCTGTCTTAGTTTTTCAAGCTATGTAGATATAAAATCAGCAATCACACAATTTGTGATTTGAAGTAAACTGAAAAGAAAATAACTCGTTATGTATAACGTATTAGGTATACTATTATAATAAAAATATTCTACGCATTTAAAGAAAATTAGATAAACTAGAAAAAGGAAACAAAGGAAGGTATACTTAATCAAGAAAGTAAAGTACTAAATGAAACAAAGATTGAACAAAATTGCCGTAAAAATTGCAAAATCGTAATGGTTAAATGAAATGAAATTTATTCGTAGTTTCAACTGAAAAATGAAAAAGAAATGATACACAAAATTAGATGAGGCATTTAATTTAATTCACTTTGATACCACTTCTTTGTATAGCATACTTTCTCATCTGCTTAATTTAAATATTGAGATATATGATCTCTCAGAAAACGTATTGGTTTTTCTTTTACAGAAAGTTATTACACTCGATAAAAATTTTTCTACTGAACTGAAATTTAAAGCTTCTATTTAATAGATCTCCAATATTGTTTAATTTATTTGGGAGTAAAGTATTCACAGCTGAATTTTATTCGTAATATACCACAATGGAATTCAAAATTATTAATTTTTATGACTGCAAATAAGATAGCATGAAGAAAAAAAAATGATAGATTTTTGTTTCTATACTATCGATTCATTACTCATATAAGAGAAATTTTATATAATAATTAAAACACTGGTTTTTTTAAGAGCAAAAAAATTTCATTACCATTATTTGATTTATCTGTGATTTGCATATAAAATGCGGTTAAAATAGATTGCAAATACTTTTTCAATTATTCACTTGCATTCAAAATTGTTCAAAACATGGCACCCAAAAATTAAACTTTTGAAACCATCAAGAAAAAAAATGTCACCTGTTTAAATTCTATTCAGAAATTTAATTCGAGTGCCAGGGAATTTATTCGCAGCTCAGAGAAGGCCGAAAGGAAATCAATAAGAGAAGATTCTTTCATGCCTGCCAATTCAAGGGATTCTTTGCTTTATTTTGTTATTTTTGATTGGATGACATGATGATGGAAAGAATGAAATATTCTGTAAATCTTGTTAATGTTTTGAATAATGAACTGTTACAAAGATATGAAGGTCCAAATTTAAACGTAATTTTTTTACAGCGGATGTGTAAGGGTCCAAGTAAAACTGTCATTCTCATTAAAATAGATTAGGAAAGAAAAAAAGTGGATCGTATCAGTTTTTATTACAGAAATGGGTATCTGATTTATCTCAAATGAAGTCTTTCAAATTGAATTCTTTCTCAGGAAGGAATCTCGAACACTTTCACCTCAAAACTTTTTAAAAGGTGCTAAGGTTTAAAGTAAAATATTCAGCAATCTTACATCACATTGTAATTAGTATTATATTAAGTTATAATTTTGCTCTTTGGGAGGTCTTTAAATTGGTTTAAAGGAAGTTACTTCATTACTTAATAACATTTCGGAATTTTTTCTATCTAAATGGGTAAATGTTCAAACAGTTTATTTAAGGTAGCAAAATGTCTTTGTATAGATTAATTTCAGCTGAGATGTGATCGTTAAAAATTTATAAAAATTATAATATCCTTCTATTTTTCTCTCACGCGCATTTTATCTAAAATTAATTTTGGGAAAAGACACTGAAAAATTAGTTGTAAGAGAGAAACTACAAATATATAATGGTAAAAATATGTCCTTAATATGATTGCGTATATTCTTTAACATAATCGTGTACATCTTTCTAAATGTATACAAGATTGCATCTTTTTTTAAATTAGGAGTATATTTTATTTATTATAGCGAAGCTTTAAATTTAAAAATAAAACATTCCTTATCAGCCACTTTTTTTAAAAATAAAAAATTAGTTTATTTTTCAAGGGAAATGTTAAACACTCTGCTTAAGTGATATATTTTTTTTCATGACATAATTGATAGTATGTTTGACATTTTGTGAAATAATATGTTCTTAAACTTTTGATCGTCACGGCCCCCTTTTATGTTTCAGCCTGACATCGTGGACCCACGAGATTTTGATCACCCCTTCCTGACCTAATATTCATGATCAAAATACATGTTCTGGAAGAGTTCTTTCATGGGGGAAGAGAGGGGCAATTTAGTGATCTAGTCTAGAATGGCACATCTTTCACTTTTTTCACGAAGCCTTTTAGAGTCTGTAAAAAGAAAAATCTTAATGCTACATGAAAGACTCCGCGAATTCCCTAGAAAGGCGCTGGAAACCACCAGAGGTCCACTGACCATAGTTTAAGAACCGCTGATATAGTGCATATTTTGATGATATCCTTCATCTTGATTTTCCTTTATTTATTATATATATATAGTATAATAAAATAAGATACCAAGTGAAAAGTTGTAAAACCTACAATGCCAAAGAAGAAAGAAATTGGAGTTCAAGAGACACAACAAATGTAGATACAAACAGAGACTTGGACTAAAATAAAGACCTATGATGATTTCTAGAGTTGTGGCTGAATTAGGCCAGCGGTTTAGGGTTAACCAATGCTTTATGGATCCACCTTCCCCATACAGCAGAAATTTTCGACATAATAGAAAGACAAACAGAGCCATGTTGAAAAGTTAAGCTTATTCCTCACACACGTGGTTGATAAACCAGACAGTAGAGTAAAATGAAATTATTAAAAAAGAACAATAATGTTTCTCTCATAGAGGTATATACACACATAGCATGAGACTTATTCTTAACTATATCTTTTATTTCATGGTGCTTCATCGCTTATGTTCTATGTTACTTTTTACAGGATGTTTTTCAAGATGAGTTTTGTAGTTGATCTGGAGGAAGTCGTGTGCTCAGGTGTCAAGGCGGAGATTTCTGCAAGAGGGCATTTGAGAACATGAGTCCAACAGCTCCTCCGGCCTACTCTTCCTCCACCAATATGAATCGACCACCCCCCAAGGAAGGATCCCTCACCTTGGAGGAGAAGAGGTTCTTAGTGGCCGTCGAAAGAGGAGACTTGGCATCAACTAGAAGGTTAGTACGCAACATTAACATTTCATTTCTTTTTAGGAATATTCACAAAAATAAAACGCTCAAAATATATAGATAGTTTTTCCACATTTCTTGAAAACAGATCTCATTTTGAAAAGATCATTTCGATACTAACGACAGTTACTAAAATTCTCTATACTTAATGTCATGCTTCTGTCCTCAAATGTGCGTAATAGATATGATAAATGTATATTTCAAATTTATTAAACTTATTTTTAGAGGAAGATGGGGATTCAATGGTTGTATGCATAATTCAAAAGTACGATGGCTAAGGTATTATAATAGAATGATTGATTTATCGCAGTGGAAATATTAATCTTTAACAAATATACTAAATTAAAATAGATGTTAATTGAATTGAAAATATTAATTGAGAACATGTAGCGTTTAGTTCATGATATGATCGTTATTATTTGTATTCATATCTTCATTTTTCTCAACAAATACATCAACACCACAGGCAAAACTGCGTCTTCGGAATTCCTTTAATTTGAATTATCAGAAATACAATAACTTTGGTTCATGATTTCCTCAGCTCCTTTCTAAATTAAGTATTTAAAATCAGAATAAAACTATACTTATAATAAGTTTATTGAAATATATTTGTTTCAATTAAATCTTATATTGAAGAAAAAAATTCAGTTTACGGCTAGCTATAAATAAACCAAATAAATCTCGAATTAGCCCGAAATAAGACAAGATGGAAACAAATTTCTATGTAAATTTTATGTATTTCTAAATTTTCCTTAAATTGTCGACTGGAATACAAACATCATAATAATTATATATATTCTTACTTAAAATTAAGCGTGTAACTATAAATCAACAAAATAAGCACGCCATCGTCATAAAAAATAGCATTACACGCAAAATTTCAGTTTGAATCTCATTTGCGTCTGGAAACGAATAACAACCGGAGGTGCACAAATGTGCACCTCAAAAATTACTTCTAATTAGAATACAACAACTGTTCAAAGTGTGATAATTATATGATCCGTCAACACTTTAGAAATCCTCTACATCAAGTAAAAAAATGCAGAGTTTAAAAGTTTTAATTATATATTTAAAAAAATAGCTCACTTGCTCTGCTTTTTGTCGAGTCACTCATTGCTACTTTGTGCGTTGAAAATCTCCAGGAAAAAAATACAACTATCACCATATGGTGGTAAAACTGAAAAGCAAGAACGTACACGAAAGATAACTTCTGATCTCAATTCATTGTTTTCATCCATTAATAAGATACGAATTTAAAACCGCAGGTACACGGATATGTATCTTGGATCTGAAGAGGTTAATGAGGTCATTAGTGCTACAAAGAGCTAAAAATTCTAGAATTTGTAATTCCAATGAATGCTAACTTTACTATATCATTGTATACTATAGTAATTGTGTGTGTGTATTGAGCTATTGTTTGAGTTCAGAGCAATTGTTTGTACTCTGTCCATATTACTGCTGTTTACATTATATACAACAGGATTTAAAATATACGAAATTTATCAAAAATTCCTCTCTTCTAGATGGAAAAACTATTGTCTATTCATTTGCGTCTTATTTTTTATTCTACTAATATTTCATCATTTCGGTCCTACTCCGAGTAGCGTAAAGTTAGATATTCACACGGGACCTATTTATTTAAGTTTATCTTGGAAAAATGTTATGGATTCAAACCTTGTAATAAGTTGAGAATTTTAAGGGGCGCCAGCTGACACATGTCAAAACATGATTATTCCCCCAATCCACTTGAATCGCACAATTGGCAGTTGAGAGTCTTTCAGCTTACATGCTGTCGGCTGCGTAAATCCGTCTTATCTATGATATGGCAAGTTCAACGTGAATTTGATTTCAACGTCATTAACCCAGCGATTGTTTTTGATCGGCTCTAGCAAATTAGGGGATCAAATGCTTTTTCCTACGAAGAGGATTTTATTTGAAAAAGCAAGGTCCTTCCTTCTCTTTCTAGAGATCAGATAATCTTTTTATTAGAAGAATACAGAATAACCTTATAACATTTGGGTGAAGATAATAATCTTCATTTTAATTGATTAGTCTCACATTTTAGGCGTAATTTTATCTGGCGTTTTTTTCCTACGAAACTGCTTCATCCTTTTCTCGAATTAATACATTAAATTTGGTTATTGAAGATCATTGGATAAAAATTGCAATGCAAACAATTGCTCTGAAAAATGAAAACAATAATTTGGATTAAATACGCATTAATTATATATATTATTCCTTTAATATTATTACAGTATAATTATATCTAACTCACACACATATTCTATTTTAAAGTAAGAGTGAAATTTTTTATGTTGTTTAAATTTTTTTTTTATTTAATCAATTTAAAATGTATAATCTTTTTTTTTTATGTTTCTAATGTTTTAATATATTTTTAATACGATTATATATTTGAAAAAACTATTTTGGAAAATTTTTTTCTATGTTCTAAATATTGTATTTCTATCGGCTATAATTTTACATTTTCATGTACCTAGGTTATCAAAAACTATCTGTGTGTTCTTTCTTTAAATATGTAAATTTAATTTAATATGAAAACAAGATTTAAAAAGGTCTTTCAATTAGCACATTTATGATCAGGATTATTTAAAAATAGTTCTAGTATATTTATAAACTTAAACAGTAAAATCATGTTTTTAAAAGTTCCATTTTTACTTATCAATTAAATTTCCGCACTTTATAAGAAAATCAATTTTTATATATATTTGTTTAAATAGGAAAATTGATTCAATTACGACTCTTTTCTTTTTTCAATTTAAACTATTTATGCTTGTAAAATTCCTCAAATGTATGCAAAACAAAAAAAAAAACCTGGATCAATGTTCTTCTGCATGTCAATCGTGTGTGTCTTATTTTTTAATGATTATTTGTAGCAACTATTCAAATATTCGTGTCTACTTTTCGAGAGGTGCTTATTTTCTTTCGTCTTTAATGTTGAGAAAAATTAATGCAATTATACACCTTTCGGTTAAAGAAAATTGCTTTCACTTAACTTTCATTATAAAAGTGAAATAAAGCAAACCCACATGGGTTTTGCTGAGCAAAGAATTTAAAAGAAATCAAACTCTTAAGAACAAGAAAGAGCATTAATACAAAATACCTTTGATTAGATTCTATAATTGCTACCAAAATCTTGTTTTTTTTATCTTATTTAAAACTGATTGTAATCTTTTCGTTTGAATAAAGTTTTCTATCTTGTTGTTTCAAATGGAAATTAATAAAGGCAAATAAATGTGTAGAAACTGCTGTAAAAAATAAATTTAGCTTTTTTTGTGATGACAATAATCATTTTGCAATTATCAAAGTATGCACTTTAAAGTTACTTCATTTAATTACACACACACACACAACTCAAATTTATTTCTAATTTATATCTCTGAAATTCGTTCTTGGATACACATCCAAGAAAAGATGGTTAAGTTAATTGAAGGAGCACATTTTTTGTGACATGCATTTTATTGTTGCTAGCAAATTGCTGCGGCTAATTTATCCTCTAATTCTATGTAAAATGATTGATTTTTCACTAAGATTAGATCCAATTTTAAAAAGTTAATTAACATTTTAAAATAGCTAATGAAAAGTTTCGTATGTATACCTTTTGACAATGTGTAATAATATTCAGATATTTTGAACTTTGCCATTAAACTTTTAAGATTGATTTTTTTTTTTCGTTTGCTTTAACCTATCATAAGAAATGATTAATATTTGTGCATTTGACAGCTACCTTAAAAGTACTAATATATAAATATACATTATCATCTTGATTAGACATAGACTGTCTTAAACATATCTCTGGCCCGTAATAAATATTTAAATGCATAAATAAAAATAATAAATGCAGCCTTATTAAGAGATACATTAATTCTAAATATGTTCTCCACGTTTTTAACGTGATTACTTCATAATTCTGAGATTATTTATTAGAATAATTTTGCACTAAAATGAATTCTAAGCCATAAAGCAATTCTTTATTATGTTACAACCTTAAAAAAAAGGCCCAGTAAAGTCTGAGTGCCAAATCAAGAAATTTCATAAGTTTAAACTTTTTTCTTAAATTATCATTTTGAATATTAACTTTCACTTTTCTTTGCAGCAATTCATTATCACACTTTCAAACAAGTATTAAAAAGAACCAAGCAAGAAATAAACAAAACAGTTGTACATCAACCCTTTTGAGTGTCAAAATCATTAGTTTTAAATTTTATTCAATAATTTATACTTAAAACTTGTGTATGATGTTAAGAAAGAAATAAAATTAATTCCAAATAACATTTACTAACATTTACATTAGGGACCTGGAAAATTCCATATATTTTGTCAAAATTTATTGAGTTTTCCTTTTCACAAATTCATTTCTCTTGGCAGATTTTACCATAAAACCCGCAATCTAAAAATGGGTTTTCGTTTTAGGGAATTTTCCCATTTTAGAGAATTTCCCCCTTTTTAATAATCCTTTTCCATCTTCTCTTTTGCTGCCTTGAGATAGAGAAAGAATTCACCCGAACAGAAATTCCAGTCCGGAGAAAGAATGAATCTAGCGCTAGAATTCTTAAGATTCATAAGCAAAAAGTATGTGATACTTGAGTTGGCCTGGATCACATGATCAAATTCTTTTCATAATTCATTAATCACGCACAGACATTTATCTGCAGAAAGATTAAAGGTTGGAGAACTGACAGCATAGAAGAAAATATTTCACCACCTCTCAACAGGGAAATAAGCTTTAAAAATTGTGAAATTCTCTTCTCAGTTTTTAACGAATACATATGCAAGCATTTTGAGAAATGGTACTCGATAATGATATGGCGATGCATTTCGTGTTTTAGCTGAATAATGAATTGATTGTTAAACAAAAACGAATCTTCAAAAAGCATTTTTGAAATTTTTTCCCCGTTTTTGATGAGTTATCTCTCCCCAAAATTTTATGTGAGGGAATAATGGATCCAAAATATATTTAAAAAATGTAATTCCTTCTTTTAATAGCAAGTGGGTTATGAGATGTAATTACTAAAAAAAATTGCATTTGGCAATTTTCTATAAAAAATTAATTGCTTAAACTTATGAGCAATTGAAATTTTATCGTGAATTGAAAGTGTTTTGCCTGGTTTATTTCTATATCAAACAGTGACAGTTTTTTTTCTAGGATGTTGCACCGTCTATTATGGCTCCCTTTTCTTTATCAAAATCATATGCTTTATATAAAGTTTACTTTTTTAACTGAACCTGAAATGTTCAGAGATAAAAATTCATAAACTTCATAATTTCTTTTTTGATTTCTTCATATATATCTTGCGAACTTTTGGTTCAACCCAACAAATGTACGTCAAAACCTAATAATTAATACGCTTTACTAACAAATTCTTTTAGGATATATTTCTTCCAGTTAATCCTTTTTGAAATTCTTAAAAAGTTAATGATTTGAAAAAAGTTGTAGAATTCTATGATTATTTTTTGAACTAATATTTCTAAAAACATATAGGATCGACAATTCATAGGACTCAAGTACGAATATATATAAAGGAAGGGAAACATTTGCATGTTAGCTGAATAAATTGAAATGGTAACAGAATGAATGGGACAACACTTAACACTCAGACGGCTTTGCCTTTTAATGCCTATTATTCTTATTAATGCGTACATTGTTGCCACTTTGGCTCGGGTACATTGTCCATGGTTTTTTCGTCGTCGCTCTTGCTGCACGCATATCATGCCGTTGCCCGCTCTTTCAGTCACCTTACTAGAGAATCTTATGGAAAAGAGTGTGGACTTTCACATTCGGTTATCTTGCAGTGGCGACAAGAAAAAAAATCACCTTCACTATGGGATATTTTTATCCATGTAGCACAAAGGTTATCGTCCGAAAACACAAGGGAAAAGAAAATAACAAACAGCAAGCTATTTGCCAAGACTTCACATAGTCGTCGTTGCCTTCCTTTTGAATATTTTTTTAAAAAAATGTTATAATAAATACAGTCGACTCTCGATAATTTGAAGTTGGAGGGACCAATGAAAAACTTCGAATTATCAAGAGGGTAGGAAAAACTCTCAAAATACACGAAGAGATTTTTTTCTAACACATTTAAATTTAAAACTATGTAATAAAGCAACAATTGTACATAATTTTTTTAAAGTACATTTTATATAGTACAAAAATAAAACAGAAGTTAAAAGTCCTATATTAAAAGAATACACTTATGTCTTGAAAACAACTATTAAAAGAATATACATACTATATATAATTAATCCTTTTTGTCTAAAAAAAAATCTGTTATATTTTTTTGTTTTAAGACATTCAATCTAACTTTGTCAATAGATTTTTCTAGAACAAATGAAGCCTGTAAAATGTCTGCATTAACATTATTTTGATGGAAAAAGGTGCGTAGTTTGTTTAGTGGCTCTCTTTAGCTTCTAGCAGAGTTACCGGAGTCAACTCCTCCGATTCGTCTTCATCACTTTCTGTATTACTGTGGTCCAAAGTCACAATTTCAGCGTCAGATAGAGCTAGCTCCCCATACAGCAATGTCCGTGTCAACCAACACGTGATGGTCAAATCTTGTTCTGGAAGAGATTCCCAAAGGGATGATTCAGCATTAAATTCAGTGAGTGTATCGTCCACATCAACCAGTTTGGCGAGGGGAAGCCTGACTTTTTAAAACAGCTGTGAATTGTCAAAGGAGTAACAGCTCTCCAAGCCTTGTCAATCATGATCAAAGCTGTTAAAATAGAAATAGTTACATTCTGCTGATTTTCGAGGTTATCCAGAACGCTTTTAACGACTTCACGCCGATAAAAAGTTTTAAAATTATGTATGACGCACTGGTCGAGTGGCTGAAGTTTTGAGGTTGAGTTTGGAGGGAAAAATTGAAGTTTCACATTTGATAAAGGTGGTGCGTTATTGTGCACAGTACAGTTGTCTAAAAATAAGAGAATATATCGTTTCTCTCTTTTCATATCTGAGTTCAGTGAGACCAACCATTCATTAAAGAGTTCGGTGGTCATCCATGCCTTCTTGTTTGAGCGGTATTTTGGTATGGAACGAGTTTATGCCCTTGAAACACCAAGGTTTTGCAGATTTTCCTATGACGAGAGGAGTAATCTTTTCTGAGCCGTCCATATTTACAGCCAGTAAAATAGTTAACCTCTCCTTGCTATATTTTCCTCCATGGCATTTTTCTTTTTTGAATGTAAATGTTTTTTCTGGCAAACACTTGAAAAAGAGTCCGGCTTCATCCATGCTGAAAATGTTACGTGGTTCATACTCCTTTATTAGATCCGAAAGCGAGTTCTGCCACTTAGAACAAACGTTAATGTCGACACTTGAGCTTTCCCCGCACATTTTTTGAAGACTATCCCATTCCTTTTCTTGAAATTTGTAAGCCATCCCTCGCTAGCCAAAAACTCGATTCCTAATTCTTTGCCGAATGCCTTTGCCTTCAATAAAGAGCCACCCATCGGAATATTCTGTCCTGTCTCATTCATGAAACTAAACACTGTTCAAGACGTGGAAAATTACCTTTACTAACGCGTTTTCTCACTCTACTCGAAGATGCACTTAAGATATTCTCTTTATTCTTCAGAATAGTGGAGAGCGAGCTCAGTGGGATTTCAAATGCTTTGGCTACATCGACCTTCCTCTCACCTTTCTTCAACTGATTCTATCACCTTTTGCTTTTCAGAAATTGTTAAGCACTTGTACTTTTTAAAAGAAGACATGTCGTTCCTTTCGCTTGGTAAGTCGACACTGAAGTGAGGTGTAAAGTAGTGGCCCAAGGTTTATCGAAATTAACAGGTAGGAAACGTAAATCACCACAACTTTAATAAAATAATATTCTTAATTTAAAATTTGGAATCTAAAATGAACACAAGGCGTATTCACAGTTCACACTCAGCTACGGGGTATAACTTAATAGCAGGGGTCTCTACAACTATGGCACGTGGAGCAATTCTTAGTGGCCCATGACCGCTCTTTTTTTAAAAAAAATAATAGAATAAAGTTAAATCCCTGTCTTTCCTGTCTTTGCCTCGTACATTTTTATATAAAGGTTTTATTTCTCGCTTTCAATTCTCTGCCATAAAATGATTCTGCTGAATTATCTTGGATGTAGTTTGAGTTCTTTATTTTTAAAAAAAATCTGTTTAAATGTGACTCATTATTAGTAATAAATACTCAACGCAAATCAAAATTATTGTGCAATACTTGTAAAAAGAAAGCATCACTCATAACTGCACAGGGAATAAAAAAGAAAGCAGTTTTTCCTTTATCCATCTAAAGCTTGGGTATCAACGGAAAAAGAAAAAACAGATGGCTTAGGAATAAATCAAAATTCTGCTTAGCAAATACCGGAAATATATAATAAACAAAGTAGCTATTCTATCAACATGCACAATTTGGACTGAAAATAAGTTTAGTAAAAAAACCGCACGTGGGATAATTAGGTACAAGGAAGTGAATCTAACTTCATAATATTGAAGGTTCGAATTATCGAGAGTTTTATAGGATAACTTCGAATTATCGCGTGTTGTAGTCTGGCCTACCACAAATTTTACTTCGAAATATTGAGAGTACCAAAATGTATGGTTTTAGTTCGAAATATCAAGAGTTTTTCTAGGGGCTGCTCATATACTTCGAATTAGCGAGAGGTTCGTATTATCGAAAGCTCGAATTATCGAGAGTCGACTGTATATATAAAAAATGTCCAGTTCAGTTTGAATCAGAGGAAATTTCGGTTTGATTGAGAATCATTTTCGAGTTTGTGAAAAGTCTGTCACGGAGCATCAGGCTTCATCTGTTAATCCCTTGTTCGTGAAGTCAACTACAGTGGATGTTAAATGGGGACCATCTTGTCACCCAGCATTTTCAGCTACATACCTGCCTTGTGGTTGGACGGTTTCGATTAGATAGGGTCCGTAATACTTGGGCTGGGATTTAAGTCCTTAACCAAATTGCCACAAGATCGCCATTTTTTTATAGGAGTTAGATTTTTTACGTTTTTTCTCACATTGAGTTTTGCAAATTTCAGGAAATTTTTTTAATATTTCGTTTTGCATCTTCACTCATTTGGACACATGGCTTGCGGGTATTTTAATCCTTTATAATTTGAATTACTTTTGCGTCGAATTTAGACTTTATCTTTGCAACATTAATAATTCAAACGGAGAATAGTTAGTGGTACAATTTATACTGTACTATTCAAAATTCTTTAAAGGTTAGTATCGTGCTTGAACCATTTATTTGGTTCATTGATTCAAAGTTTAACCATAACTGGGATGAGTGTGTCATAGATTTGTTCGAATTGCCCATTACTTTGGGATATACGAGTAATAATTTTCACTTGCGCAATAGATTAATTTTTACAATAATTGTTGAAATCGTGTGATGTGAAAGTAGCACCTCTATCGGCAATTATAAGTGAAGGGTTGTTGAGTATACTTTTCTGTAGTAAGCTACTTAATACGCCTGATGTATAGTCTATTTTTACAGGATAAACCCACGTGAAATCTGTAAATACGCCTATTATCGTGAACACATATTTATCATCATTAGAGGATGACAGAGGACTTAAAAAATTAATGTGGTACATATAAAGTGATGTATCACCTTTTGGTGTAGGCATTGAAAACCTTTGTATTTGTCACATTTTTTATTCATTAGAATACAATGAATGTAGTTTGGTAACGCATTTGGAACTTTTTTTGGTAATTCTGGGAAGTAATAATCGAGTTGGAGAACTTGCTCACTTTTTGCTTTGGCTAAATGATCTTTTTTGTGTGTTTGCTTAATTATTTCGGTTTGAGGCAGGTACTACTAACAGTTTTTTGCCGCCTATGAGTTTGAGCAGAATATCATTACAAATTCAAAAATCATTAACTTTTCCTATATTTAAGAGTTGTTTTATTGTCGTAATATATTCGTAATTACTTTTAATTTTAGAAGTAATTTCGTCGAATATGATATTTATTACTGGTTGCGCCGACTTAACATGTCCACGTGCTACATTTGGTTACCGGGCAAATAGCAAATTTGGCGAACTTCGGTTTCCTTTGAAAAGCTGAATATTTTTAATTGGGTACCTCATAAATTAAATGGTGCATTTTTGCCAGGAATACTGTGACATTTCTAGTTCATACCTAGGGTACTTTTCTTCATGTGGGTGCGTTTTTTTTCATGTAGTAAATTTAGCGGCGTAACACTACCCCGCATCGTGGCGAAGCCCAGGATTCTAGGGGCCGGACTGACGCCAAGTTGCAACCCTTTGTAATATCCAGCATTGAGCCCAAAACCTGAATTTTCGGGCGGGGGCGGCGGTAATATTCTCCGTTACGCTACTGAGTCAATTGGATGAAGTAAACTGACCGCCTTCAAATTCTTGAAGTAATATTGAACCCTAACCATATTTACTAGCATATGTTTTCAGTTGTAATTTATCATAAGGATTAAAAATATGTAGAACAAGCGTCTTTTAATTGTTGAAACGCAATACATTGTTTATCATCAAAAACAAAATAATCCTCTCTGCGCTTAAGTCACAAAGCTATGACTAAATAAGACTTAATGAATTCATGAAAATTTCTAGTTAGACCTAAAAACTGTTGTTTTTTAAAAGATTCGGTATCTGGAAAATTCTTGATTGCTTTAAGTTTATTGTGGGATAGTTGGGATAGTTTCATTGTTCCACTCTCGACTAAGTATCCAAGAAATCTGATTTTAGAATGCAAAAATTGGCATTTTCTTAAGTTAATCTTGAGGCAAATTTTGATGTTATGTCCAAAATGCCTTTCAGTTTTTTAATACCTTCTTCAAAGTTTTCCGATGTATTGATTATGCCCTACATTTAACAAGAAAATATAATCGTATAATACAACCCCCAGGTTGCGTACCTGTGCCGGTCTGGGGTTCAGACGTTACCGGGGCGAGCAAGGAACATTAAATTATTTCATTTTATTTACTGTGGTGTATTTCTTTCGGGTTTGGGCGACTTTCCTTCGAAGTTACTTTATATTCCCTGTTAAAACAATTGGATTTTATTTTGGAGGCAGATTTATATATATATATATATATACATATATATATAATTAAATTAAAAGTATTTCAAAACAATCTAAAATATAAACAATCAACGTCCCTCCCCCCATCAGCGGGCCGCTGTAAATTTATCAAACGTTGACCGGTCTGCAGCGATAAAACTGTTTTAGAGAGCACTGGTGTAATAAATGTCTCAAAACAAAAGCAAATTAACGTTGAAAAAGTACAGGGGATAAATAAAAGTCGAAACCAGGCAAAATGAATCTCAGAAAATTCCTTTGTTAGTTATAAATGCAGAATATTTCTAACTAGTTTCAACAATAGGGACATGGGGAAAAAAACATTCTTAAGATCAAGAGGGGTAAAAATTTTGGCTAAATGAAGTTTATTGATGACGTCTTCAAAAAGCGGGATAAGAAATTGTTTTTTATAATTTTCTTATTTATTAGCGATAATCCACACAAAGGCAGGTAGAATATATTTTTTTCTTTTTTGCGAAGACAATGGGTGACACATAATCGGAGATACTGGGTCTTAGGTTTGTTGTTCAGCCATTTTTTAATTTGTGATTGCTAGGCTCTGTCTGCTCGACACGTGAAATTCGATGCTTTTTGTGAAATACAGTTATTTTATCACTCATCTCACTCTCTCAATTAGAAATATTTTTAACTTAACATCAATAATTTCAATTTTGAACAATAATTCGGTATCCTTTGAATTTATTTTTAATTCTTATTGTTTTAAAAAATTAGTTTCAATTATTACATCTAAGTTCATATGCGAGCTATCGAAAACCCATATATCTGCCTGAAATTAATAGTCAAAATTCGTAACATCTTTATTGGTTATTGGCTTAAAACTTTGTCGAATATTTGTCCACTTATTATATCATTAAAAGGATAATAATTTATTTTAAATAAACACTTTTTCATAAACTTTCAGCTTTTCTTTAAATTTAGAAATATCTTTGAAATCATAAAAATTCAGTTTGTTGTGCTTAGAATCAGGAATACCATTGATACAGTGTTCAATTATTGATTGGTCATCCATTAGAAAATGTACTTAGGATCCAATTTCCCACATAGACAAAAAATATTAAAACAAGGTTTCATTTGGTTGAAGTTGTGACGTTTTGGAAAATGGATGGGTAGCGTGAGAGTTAAGAAATTAATTTATTTACTTACACAGCTTTAAATACAATATTTACATTTAAATTGGAGGGATTCATACTATTGACTATTTCAACACAAGAGAGAATATGTTATTTGTGGAAGGAGGAGGTAAACACAACCGTTCTTTCCAATATTCAAAAGCGGCTCATTCTCCACTATCATAGGGTAGGGGGATCGCTTCTTACACCTCGAATTCCACTCGGGGTTTCTGCTCGTGGGCGAAGTGGTGTTTTTCTAAAATGTAAAGATCCCGCAATATTTTGGGAGTGCATGTGCATAGAAACGGTGTTATGCTATCCACATAAATAAGCCGATTTCTGCTGCTGTATGGAGCGAAAAAGTTACGTAGTCTGCATTTCTTTATGTACATCAAAAGAACTGAATTTATTTGAAAACTCTTCTGTTAATGCCTTTTGCAAAACGGAAAATGAAAAAATGTTGTGTAATGTTTGAATGAAAGTGTTTGCTAGATCCCCCACCCCCAATTTTTTTTTTTTTTGTAATAGTTGCTTGACACAAACAATTCTTGAGCTTCAGTAATGCTTGAAATAAGAATGCGGTTTTATTCCATAATACGAAAAAAGAAAAGAATGAATTGAATTGAATGCCAGAAAATGGGCGCATAGTCAAAACGGTCATTCTCAATAAAAGGAGTTGTTATTAATTCTCGCGAGCATTGAATGTTATATGAAAAGTGTCAACGTCTGCCTCTGCTGTTGACTGAAAAGTTTTAGTTGGTATATCAGAATCTAACGCTAAACGTTTCACAAAGTATCTTTTTTCCAAGAAGGGGAAATTCCCGTTTCTTCACCATCCGTTGATTCTTCCAAAAGTGGACAGGTCAGTGAGGTTGGAAAATACTTTTTCAAAAATTTATCTTTGCGCGTATTTGAATCAAAATTTTCTGGAAAGCTGGAAAAGGTTGCCAATTTTTTTACACTAACATCTATCGTAGTGTTCAACTTCATTTTTTTTTTATACAGTGATTTTACTATTTTTCAATTTTTAGGAAACTTGCTTACGAAAGGATTTCCTGAAAGGTGACCATTGTGCATACAATTATTCACAGAAAGCAAAATAAAATCTAAGCAAATTCACCTGTTCGTTATTTATTTATTTGATGCAGTGTATCTCAATGACGTGTTTTTCGATAAATTTATCCTCATTCAAAGTAGGTTTACATGTTGCTCTAGAACAGACATGTCAAACTCATGTATTACAGGTCATGTAATCTATTTTATATTAAGTTGGGGGTCTCGTGATTTCAATGTTCAAAACCATTATGCAGTTTTTAGAATGATTGTTATGTATTAGGTATTTATTAGAACTCAATGTCAAGCTTAATGTATTTATATTATACGTACATAATTATTTTGTATTTTAAGTTATTTTTTAAACATAAACTTAAATATTTTTTATAAAAATCAAAAATAAAAGTTTTAATAAGAAATGCGGTTTATGATGTTACTTTTTAGAAGATATCTGATTATGTGAAAATATATCATTATCAGTTACAGAAGCTATATTGTCTTTAATAAATTTAGCGAATACACTGTTTTGTTTTATTTATTGTAATGCGAGAAACTTATGGATTAATTATGGTATTCATTGAATTCAATATGAGTGAAACGATCCAAATATGATCACGGGCTTATAAATAAAAACTATATTTTCCCAAATAATTGGCAGTAAATTTTTTCCTAGCAAAAACCTTAACTCAAATGTCATTATTATAATCAAATAAGCTTCGAAAATTATAATGAAAATCATTTCAAAGTAAAATTATTTGAATTAATTTACACCATTGTGAAATTAAATAACTCTACATGAAAAGAACATGAATCAGGCTGCTTAATCTGAATTCATCAGCCTGGAAATTGCTTGTTCCACTCAGCCTCTTACCATGCTTACTAAAGGCAAATTGAAGAGAAATGCAGTAGAAGGCAAGAATTCAAGGAGTCGTAATTTAAAAGCTTTAGTTTCAGTTTCTGTTAGATATTTTCGCTGAAGAATTTCCTTTTAGCGTTCTGTCCCATAATTGATCCATAAAGCTTTGAAATCTGACTGTAAGAGAATGCTAAACGAACTTAAGCCTTGAGTTCTTTGTTTGATTAAAATCATTGTAAAGCTTTCCTACAAAGTAGATTGTTATCTAAATTGCCATATTAATTCTGATAATTTATAAGATGAAAATGAGATACACTTCAGGATTAGAGAAGTCGAACGAACTATGCTCTAAGCCACTCAATTGGTTTGTCGAACTGAGACATAATTCTTTTCAAGAAGGAAGGTTGTTCGTTCAATATATTTGAATCATATCAACGAGACTTTTTTGCTACTGGTAGATTGAACTTGTATACGGTTGCCTAATTTTTAAAATAGTATGTTCTCTCATTCCTTCATTACGTTTCAAAATATATAATCAGTTCTTAAGATTAACATTATTTCACTAAGAAATAACTTAAATATTAAATTTAGCTAGATGATGTAAAATATTTTATCATTATATATTGATTTTCAAAGAATGTTACTAAAAGAATTGTCACTATAACAATGTATGGTCCAAAAGTTATTTCAGGAATGTAATTACTTGTACCGTCACCTTTAATTTAAAATTTTCATATCATTTTTCTTTTTTTATTACTAATTGCTTGCATTGCTTTTTTTTCTATGCAAGACTGAAGAGTCTTTTTTCTATACAAGACTAAGAGATTACAAAACTCGGATACTTCAGAAGTTGAAACAATTTCCACGTAAAATGTGAAAAAAAAACCTTACGAATCTGATTAAATATCGATCTGCTCAGCTTGACAGTTCCTTTCCAAACCTCATGTGGTCAACTAGTCTCATGGTACAACATGGGGAAGAATTGCTTAGACATTTGCTTTGTAGCTGTCAATCTCTCCTGGGAAATACCCCTTTCCTAGCCCTTTATGATGTGAAGACACCCTCACATTTCTTTCACATACTAACAAAAGGTACTCCTATTCTGGAAGACGATATACTCTAAAACATCTAAAGGTCTGTTTGTAGACGCATTGCTTATCTCTTTCAAAGAAATTGGAGGCAGCAAAAACTTGGAAGAAAGAATTTCAAAATAACTGGAAAATACTTTGATTGAATGCCGGAAATACGATATATAGAGAGTAAAAAATGTTTGATGGATCAAAGGTTGACTTGTACTTTTGTAACTGTTAAGTAATCACATTACTAAAAAAATTATCACTGGAAAGGTTGAAATTTTTTACGGGGGATTATATTTATCATCTTTTGAGCATTTATCTATGATAGAAATGAGAATTGAATGGCAAAAGTCAGTACCTCAAATATTTTCCAAAAAATTGAAAGTAAAGGAACCAAAAAGAAAAGTTAGTCTTTTTCGAAGAGCTTTACAAAATCGAGTCCCATGCAATGAGAAAAGAGTTAAATTCTTTCAAAGGATCTTATCAAAAGAAACTAATTTTTTTTCGTCTGTCCTTCCCTTTTCAGTCTTCAAAAGTCAGAAATGGCTATCTTCTAGGATGTTCTTTTTTCACCTAAGAAATCAGAAAGTGTTTGAGATTTTAATTAAAAGCATATATTTCCGGTGAATTTTTAGTGCTTCCGTGACTGCTCTGTTAAAAATGACTAGCGAAGAGGAATCAATAGTTAGGCAAATTAAATTATGAAATGAATGACTAACTTTCTTTTCATTTCTTCGAAGAATCCAGTTTAATCTTTAAGTCAAGTAGCTCTTTCTGCTTTTAACGAGATTCAAGATGGGAAATTTGATTAAATAGATCCGGAATAAAATATATTAAGAACTGTGGAAGCATTTCCTTGTCGGTCCCTTTTCGTTGTAAAAAATTTCTTCTAAGTTGATGGGGAGACCGTATTTAAAATCTTACCGTCTATTTTCAAAAACTTTACATTTTAACATGTGTTGTATCAAATGAATTAATTCTAGAATTAAAATAAATAATTATGCTATCAATATTAAGTAAACAGAAGCAGCAACCAACTCAAAATTGTCAAATTATTCGATTTTCTTTACTTGATTTTATATAATTAAAAAAAAGTTAACATTTAAATTTTTTTGTAGATATTGTGAAATTTTGCTTTTGATTAGTGAAGTGCCTGTGCCTATTTTTCTGTTTTAAGTGAAGTTAGAGAAATGTGTCAAATCAAATATTAACTCCATAATGAGAAATATAATGAGCAAAATTATTACCGTGAAGCGAAACAAAAAGACTACTTTATATTCTATGCACTTAACTGTAATGCTTCTAAACCGGTGCCCATCCAAAATGCAACAGCGTTAAGTACAAGAGATATGAAAGCTTCATTTACTGCACAAATAATATTAAACAGTCGATAGGATTGAAATAACAGCCACCCTAGACTTATGGAACACAGATATTTCGTGTATCCGCCATGGATGACAATAATTATATGTATTGCTGTATGCCTCTCTCTTTCTGCATTGAAAGAAAGATGCTTTAGATGTATTGGATGGTATGACTATCCACTCTGCTTCAATATATTGCAAAAGTTCATTTGTCATAGGAACAGATGGTGTATACTGGGTTTAGTCATTTGCCAATCATCGACATGTGCTCAAAAGATGATAAATCAAGATAATGGGTAAGTAAGTAACGTAACCTACTGCAAAAGTCATGCAATCTTTATCCGCAGTGCCGCTACACTACGATCATCATGGTGTTATACGCCGAATCGTGACTCGGGGAATATTGTCATTCGTTTGTCCTTTTTTCACATTTGCATTCAACACACCATGCTTGTGTTTTACAGTCAAAATCAATTGCAGGATTGGTTTCATTGCCAAATTTGCATCTGCTACCGACGAGGTTAAATGACACAGGGAGACACTGATTGTTGTACAAAAAATTCTAACTCTTACTCCAGGATTCTTAATATTCCAATACGAACTTTCATTGCTATTAATGCAACAGGCCTGCCCTCACGCTCGATGTTTTTGCGAAAGTGATCCAATCCTTCTCATAGATAGATTACCTCCACCCCCAGCATTCAGATTCCTTATTCACTTAACTGTGACTTGATTTTTTTTCCAACACGAGCATATATTTCTCAAAGATATCTACGATCTCTATAATTTACAATTCTTCCAATGTCAAAAACAGAAACGCGTTCGACTGACTGCCTTATTCTTTGATGAGGCATAATGAAGCTGCGCTCGCTAAAAAAGAACGGGAAAACACAATTTTAGTACCTAAACTAACCATCTATATTTTCTCTATACATATAGCTTGTAGGTGGCTCTACTAACCCCATGTTATATGTCCTACAATGCTAATGTCTTATCGAAGTCTACTCTGGGGGCAAATTCCACAAGCCCACTGGATGCTTTCTTCAATTCGGCAATATATATTAGAATTTTTATTATGGAAGCTAAAGATTTAATTAGTTCGGAAAGAATCTTATTTAATTTTTCATTAAATATTTAAATAAAGGTAAAACGTAAATTTTTGGGTGTTAATTTATCAAATAAAATACTTCGCAAAAAATTATTAATTTTCCTTTATATGCCATTTGTAGAAAACGCTATCTTAAGAATTTTTGAAAAAGAAAATGCGGTATTTTTAATTTATTTATATTATTTTCAAATAAGAATATTCTAAAATTACTTTTTAAAATTATTATTCAAGTAAATATCATAGAAAACATTTGATTATTGGATCTTCTTTTTTAAAATATTTTCTTGTCCTTTTTTTGTATAAATCACTGATATTCAAAGTATTGTGCATATTAATGAATAATCACAAGGAAGATAAAAAAGTATTGGGTACAATGTGACATCGGTATACTACTGATACTTATATCTTGCGTAAAAGGAAAATTAAAACGTTATAATGTTTTTTCGTTATCTTGTTCGTTATTGGAAAATGAAAAACTAATGCTTACAGTCATCAGTCTTTTTTTGTGTGTCTATGTCTATTTTTTTTATTCTACTTAAATATAATATGCATTCTATATTTTAATTTCTTTGGATATTACATTTTAAGATTCAAGAAAACTAAATAGAAGCCAATTTTTTTCGGGACTTTCTAATTTTTGAAATAATTTATTGGTATATTTAGCAAATAAAACGCAATAGATTTATTAAATGATTGGTTTTATTTTGTTTATTAATTAAAAATTTCTTGAAAAAATATTGTAGCATTTAAAGAAAAGTTTTCTAATTTTTTCATATATTTTAATATGTATCCTGCACCCCCCCCCCCCCACCCAAATTTTTCAATCTGTATTTTTTATCTTCCTTTAATGAATTCCTTTGAGAAAATTGTTAAATAATGCATATTAAATTCTGAAATATAAAAGCTCTGACATTAAAAGACTAAAAAATCCTGGATTTTCTATAAAAATAATAAAAATTAAAATAGATATTAAAGGGGTAATATATATTTTTTTCTATTAACCACAAACATTCTTTACTAAAACATATATACTTTGGGCCTACCTGAAGTATTTGGAGGAGTTCTTTCCATTAAATTTTTTTTTTACAAATACGGTATTTCCTTTTGATTTGTTTTATTGAAAAGAGACTGGGTGAAAATTCTTCTTAAAAGAATTTTCATCCAAACAATAATACTATTCTCTCCTAAATTATCTTAACCTACTGAAATTCATTAATATCACAGTATAAGTTTGGAATGTGGTTCTATTTCATGCGTGAGAACAGCGAATTTTTGTGCAAATCTCTTCATGAAAAACAAACTTTTGCGTGTATTTCCTAAATGGTATGATTATAGAGAATGATTCCTTTTAAAAATGAATGTAAAAACGTTTTTAGGAAAGTTTTATCTTTAGTTTACATAGTCATTTCTCATCATCAAAAATTTATAAATATATGCAAAGACTTTTACAAAAATGTGAAAGGCTTTCAAAATAAAGTTAACTTTATAAGAATTTTGTCTGGCAGGGTAAAACATCAATGAAAAAAAAAGCACTCTAACACAATTTATTTTAAAAATTATATGTACAAATTACATAAAGATTTGTAAATATTAGAATTCATTTCCTCTAAGAAAGCAATGTAAATTTATGCATGTAATGCCAAATATTTATGCCGTTTTTAGGAGAAAGACTTGTAAAACATGTTGAAGCGTGTAACAAAGTAGATAATATAATCTCACTTAAGAAAATATTTATTCCTTTAAAGCTTACAGGAATTTGTTTTTATGATCAAAATATAAGGCAAATAAGTTTGCACAAAAAAACTAAATTGAATAAGTGATATGTGATAACTGAATTCTAATCGGTACATGCAAAGTTAAAAAATTAATTGCAAATTTTTCTCCCATTAGTTTTTGTTATTAACTGATACTTCATTTTATTCTTTATAAGATCATAGATATATACTGTTTTCTATACATAATATGTAAAGAATTTTTTTTCAGACAGTTTCTTTTTTCACCTGTCAGTTATTTTCAACCTGCTTCTTATTGATTTCTCGTTTTCTATGCGATACAGTTGAAAACTAAAAAGTTACAGCTCTGAATAAATTTTTAAAAAATAAATATTTTTTAATATGCGTGCTTGATGGCTAACCTATTGATTTAATGTATTCTGATGTACCTATTGAATTAATATATTCTGATGTACCTATTGATTTATTATGTTCTAACTTTGTAGAGCAAAGGAAATTACTTTTTGAATTGTTCTAACTATTGAATTGTAAGTTCTGTCTTAGACTTACTCTTTAACGAAGCTTTTCACGATGAGTATTCCAAGATAGTCAATACTGTAATCGCTTTCAAGATCAATAACATTTTCTTATCAGGAAATAAGATTAACGATACCATTTTCATGATCTATAACATTTTCCTTTCAGGAAATGGGAATGTCGATACCAATTCAGTGAAATTCAGATTTTTTTTTTTATAGTCCAGATATTGATCAATAACAAATTCAGATATTTGGAATCTATTTTTTTCTCTGTAAAAAGGCTTCTTTGATTAAAACAAATGGTAATTTGAAGGAGCTATTGGACAGTTGGATGTAAAAGCTTTAAAATGAAGTATAGATTACATGAAGAGCATGATCGTTTGTTATCACGAAGGACTGATATTCTTTTTCTATTGATTACTGTTGAAAGCCTTTCTGAAAACTTTTCCCCGAGAGTTGCATCAAATCTTTTTAGATTCTGGAAGTATTGTTTCACTCAATTCGTGGAGCTGATATTGGGAATATTCCTATCCAAATTCCTTATATCTCCACAATTTCGCACCAAAATCACAATAATTCTTTTCTCATACTTAACTTCGGACTTCCTTATGTTTTCTTAGTGACAATCCCCTGATCACTTTCACTTCTTTACAAAAGTAGTTTTGTGTGTTATACCATCTATTTGTCCTAAATCCTACCTTAACAAATTCTGATGTCTCGACGAAAAAGAAGATCAATGAGGTATTGTGTAACATAGTTCCTAGTTCTTAAGTAAAAACTATTAGAAATTAGTATTTTATTTCGCTTGCTCTTTCTAAAGTAGTCAAATAATGTGAAACTATTATTTTTTGTGAATTCGGGGCTCCGTCACTTTCCCTTTATAAAGTTTAAATACATACTTCACTGTTCAATACTTTTAGTTAAATTTCTTTAATGTTGCTACTTACTATATTACTTGCTTAATAGTTTTCTTTTATGGATTTTGCATAGCACATCTCAATCTCATATATTCGTTGTTTTCCTAAGACTTTTAGACCATCATATAATCTCTAATCAAATTGTTTTAATGCAATTAAACTAAACTTGATTTATTTCAAATCTATTTCATTTACATTACCACATAATATTTACAAGTTGATAACCAACTTACTATTTAAGATGAAATTTTTCAACAATAAAAAAATTTCTGTATAATGATTGATCTAGAGGGGTGACTTTGTCATAGAACATTCGCACTTAATGTCTACATTTACATGGTTTTTATTTTATTTTTTAGAAAATTTTATGCTTATAATTTTCTTTTCCAAAACAGTTTCAATATTTTTTCCTTTAAAAAAGTTTTTAGAATGCTTTTCCATGGAATATTCATATATTTCTGTTTGCTAGAACATGTTTTCATAAACTATTCAAACAACTCAATTTCATGTAAATTTTTAAGAAACGAAAATGTGTCAGTAAAGTTAACAGGAATTCAATCAACATTTATTCAAAAGTTAATTAGTTTAGTTCAGTTGCTTACTGATTTGGCTCGATATTTGAAATTCTGGCCTTTATTTTCTCTCTAGGATTCGTAGATGAATTAAAAGCAATTAATATTTAACAGTACACTTATTTAAAAGCAATAAAAGTAAAATCGAAGTACGTTTTTCTGTGGACTTGTATTTTTTTTTTAAAAAAATGAATAGTTGAAAAATAACCAAATGGTTTACTTTCGGAACTCTAAAAAATTACTATAAACTGAATCTTTTAGTATTGTTTGTCAAGACCTGATCTATGAATTCTAAAGAATGTGTATTATCGATAGATTAGTATCCTTTTTGAATTAGCAAGAGCCAAAAATTTTAAGGAAAATTCCTGTTTTATTATTCTTATTTGAAATACTTTTGTGAATACTTTGAATTTTATTGAAAATTCGGTGTCATGCCTTTATAATAAATGCGATAAAATTGTGATTTTCTTTTGATGTAAATTTTTTTTTATAACACACACATTTAAAGTTTTTTTCCCATCATTTTCCTTAAAAATAGTTATTTATTTGTATTAAATTTTGAAAAGCAACTTTTTATGTAATTATTAATTAAAAAATTTGTAAATCTTAAAAAAACCTTTTTTTTAATGTCTTTTTTATAAAAACATTCCTTTTGAAAATAGTTATCTTCCTTAAATACGACAGAAGCTCGTAATAAAATCGATTAATATTTGGCGAATGATTTTTGGTCAGATTTTGAACATCACCGAAACATTAATATTTACTGAGCTACTGAAAAGATTAGCGTGGTGAAGAGATAGTGTATTTTCATTCGGAAGCTGAATGAATTTCGTCCAATTGAACCCTCAATATACATTTATTCATGAGAAGAAGTGGAATTCTTTTGTAAATATTTGTTATGCTTTGAAATAAGATGCACTATGTTCCATTGTAAAATTTAAGATGGTTTGAATACCAGTCATTTATATACAGTAAAAGTAATGGCTTCTTTTCCCGGTCGTTTCCGTTTCCTTTTCTCATTCTAAAAAATATTACAGCCGTTTGAGAGATGACTCCGAAACGTTTGTTAGAAAGACTTTCGAATAAAATAAATAATGGTTACTTTACGATCTAGATTCTATGTTCATTTCTACATTTAAAGAAGAAAAAAACTCTATAGTGTAGAGAAGAATTATAATAAAAATTTCTACAACGGCAGGTCGTTTTGACAGAATAAATAATGGATCCTTATATTTCGTGTTTTTAAATTAGTTCTATTTTTTCGGAGGAAATATTTTTAACGCAAAATCAAGTTTTTCTCTAATATTATTTTCACTCCATATTGTGACAAATTATTGAACCGAAGTTCAAATTAATACTACATTTTATTCTTTTGGATTACAATTTTGGATTTTTGTGTATCTTTTAAGAGGACACAGTACGATTCAATTGACAAAAACCGATCCAAAAATCAAATCTAATTTTTTTAGCCTAAATTATTTTTTATATACTTTTCTACTAATTCAAAACATTTGAAAGCTCTAAGTTTAAAAAACGCAGAGTTGTGATAACTTTTACGTTTGTTTTTATTCACATTCCAATATGGGAAATCAAAACTTTAAACTGACTTATCTCGGAAAGATAAAATAATTAGTTTGTCTTCATTTAAAATGCTAAGACTTTTTTCTATTGTGCCTAATAATTCGAAATTTTTTTCACTTGTTGCTAATAGTACATGAAATAAAAGATGGTATGCATTTTCTATCAAAGAAATATTTATTTTTTAAAAAATAATTGAATTTAGAATTTGCACATTTTTAAGGAATTTTCAATAAGCATTCATAAAAAGAAGTATTGTACAAATAGCAATCTTGTTATCGCAAAACCTAAACCAACTTTTGTTGTACATAGTTTGACGTACTTGTAAATAAAATTTCATATATGTGCGTCAACTTTTGTTGGAGGAGTAGCCTTTTAAAATCACTTCAAAAGTTTCAAGTTTTTCCCTTAAAAAATTAAATAGTTAGCTTTTTATGAAATTTTGAACACAAAATCTGTTTTACATCATACATACATATAGGAGGCAACCAAAAAAAATTATGAAAATCATTAAATTAAAAAATTTTGTGAAAATCGTACCACGTTCCCTTCAATTAATTATGAACGTTATTATGTAGTGGATTCTTCTGAAAGGGGTCATTTGGATCTATCTCTTTATTCTCCTCTTGAGTTGTAATTAAATCATTTCTTTTTGAATTTTAATTTCATTTTAAATTAATATTAAGATTTTTTTATAATTATGTGTTTTGTATTGTATCTATGTACAAGATAATTAAATAGAAAATTAAGGAAAAAGTAATAATTTTATGCAATTACATATGTCACCTTTTCATACTACGTAATTACAATGTTTTAGTAAAAATATAACAAAGGCCTATGTAATTTTAATCCTTTGATATGTTGTCGACGTTTTTATTTTCATTTTTATCAAATTGATTTGAAAGAGTTGCTCTTATTATTTTTTGTCATAGAATTGTATTAGTTTTTAAATTCTAATCTTAAATAATTTTAATGAATTTTTAAAAGCTCTAGATATTTAAACGTCTTTTAGGAGTCAATCTCATACATAAGTTATTTTTTATCAGAATGCTTGAAAAATACAAAAATGATCTCCGCAATATAATTCATTCACAGTACGATATGAATCATGATATATATATATATATATGAAAAACTATCAAAATTTATGACACTGTATGAATCAAAATACTATGACCCCCCGGATAAAAGACTGGTTTTAAATAAAAGTTAAAAATAAATTTCTTTATTACCCTAATAAAAAATAAAGCTCTTTTTTTTCTGCAAATAAGAAATCAAATAAAGTTCTTATGCAAATTAAAAACTAGATAAGATTATTTATTATGCAAATTAAAATGATAAAAATAAACTCTTGATTATGCAAATGCTAAATAAAATAAAATTCTTTATTATTCAATGCAAAATAAAATTTCTTATTATATAAATGAAGAATAAAAAAAATTATTTTTACTATACAAAATGATTCAATGTATGAATCATTTTTGTACCGTAATATTTTTCAATCAGTGGAAAATCACATAAATACATTCAAACAAACAAAATGAAACTCTTGTTTTTATAATAGTAACTACAGTTACTACTAAATAAAATATCAAATAGAAATATTTAAAAAATGTTTTTGTGTAATACATAAAAAAGGGTAATTACATAAAAGTACAGACTATATAGTTAGTTATTAAGCTAAAATATAACGATTTTATGTTTCTTAAATGCAATTGCCTGCATATCCTTAAAAAATGGAGAAGAAATGAAAGGTAATAAATGAAAATTAAAAATAAAAGGCGATTCGTTTTTAATAGACATTCGTTTGTCTGCTTTTTTATATATACATTTTATAGTATCTTGTATTCTTATGACTCCATTATATTTTTAATCAAACCTTCAATATCACAATTTTCAGGAGTTTGAGAAAGAAGTGCCTTCTTTTTTGAAATTTTATTTTGCCTGTCACATGAAATAAAGTGACTAAAAACCACTCGGTATTTGGTGGTGACGGGAGAAACAATAAAAAGAATTCCCAGGAATTTACGAATATCCAAGCTTTTGAGAACAGAACGACTAAAAAATTTAAAGGCCTAGAAAGAGAATTTGAAACAAAAACCGAGAAGGAGGGAAAAGTAAACACATTTAAAAGGGACAAAATTTACAAGAATTGGTGGCAAAAAATATTTTCGGGCACTTTCGTGTTTTTTAAATTCGAGAAGTTTTTTGGAACGGCGGGGGGGGGGGTAGGAAAGTTATTTGTCATCAGGATATTTGGGTATTATAATACAACAATGAGGTCATTATCATTGTAAGTTAAGTTTTCAGGTTAGTTACGTTTGACAGATGTTCATTTTTTTTTAAATTTCTCTATGCATTTGTATGGACAAAAATAAAGTGTGTAAAATCTATATTTGCTATTTTGTATTACCAAATATAATCGAAGAATTATCTTTATATTGTGTAGTGAAATGTAATATATTTTTTTTCTTTATATCATGATTTATTTTTTAACTTATCTAGGAAACATGCCTAAGATTTAAAAATAATGCTTAATCAGAAATACCAGAAATAAAAAGCCATGCAGTATCAATGTATTGCAAAAAGGGTGATCAGTTTCGGAAATAAAATACTTTAAAAGGTATTAATGTAATGGATCCAATAACGCCCTCTAGCGGACTGTCAGAAACTTTTGAAGTTCAACTCCAATCCTGGAACTAGCCACAGCAGAGTTGTTTTGAAAGTAAACATGAAACATGGTATCCAGCCTTTTTCGTGTATATTTTCTTGTGTTTTTTAGTTTTCTGCGCTGTGATGTATGTGAATATATATATATATATATATATATATATATATATAACCGTGTCATCATACTCATTTTACAGAAAGAATACCCTGCTGACTCAGTCGGGGTAGAGCTCGAGACTCTTAATCTTGTTGTCTTGGATTCGAGCCTCACTTTGGGCGCCATTCTTTCTGTGACAGAGTATAATGAAAAGGCTAGCTATATATTTATTTACGTACGTCAGAAAAAACTAAGGCTCGAAAAGATACCGCGTTACACATGTTTTTTTTTTTCTAAACAACCTAACTGCGGTTAGCTCCAGGATTGGAGTTGAGCGGCAAGTCTCCTTCAATCCACCAGAGGGCGTTGTTGGATATGTTACAAGTGTAGTTTTTGCAAAAAGATATACAACTTATGTAATTGATAGGAATAGACTATACATCAAGTATCAAAGATTCCGTCCATTTATGTTAGCATTTCTTTAACATTAAGTAAATGCTTGAAACTAAGGTCACTTAAGTAAACTTGTAATTATTATCATTCTTGAGATATACTACAGGTTATTTGTGACGGATGCATGTCTAATTGCTTAAAAATTAATTTAAGAGATTATTTTTCAAGTGGCATGACAGCTTGATATCAAGTTTCACGAATTATAAGTATACTCTTTTTTTCTGTAAATTTTTGTTTATTCCTTTAAAATGTTCATAAAATGAAAGATTTTAGGTGAAAAGCTGAAATATTGAATCTAGCAATGATTTCAATTCTGAGTAATTGAGTTACTTGTAGACAAAGGCTTTGAAAATTATCAGAGCTTAAGATACGCAAGGGAAAATGAAATTATTCCTATCTCAATTAATCTACTTGCGTGACATTACGTGATTTTCGTTGGTAATGGTTGGGTCACGCTGCAGTTTGCCAAAACAGTAGAAGTACAATATCAAACTTCAAGAAACTACTCTTTTAGTGATCAATGAAACTGTTCTTCCATTTTAAACCATCTCAATGTTCCATCCAATAAACGCAAAAAAATTGCTCGAAGTTTATTTTTATTTCCTTTTTGTACAAAAATTAAAATAATTTTAATTTTAAGTTAATATATTAGCTATAGGAAACGAATCTTACTTAGAAAACAATATAATAGACAAAAAATTGTGATTTTAGTTTGAATTTGCATTTTAATAACCCCTAAAATGAGTAACGAGTATTTGTTAAAGAATAGTGTCTGAAAACATTAAAAATATAAACCTGTAGCCTAACTCTCAAAAACTGGAAAAAAAAATTTGAAATTTCACGGAATTTAGAGGAATTGTTCACATAAATAAAAAAAACCCAGTTTTTTGGTCGAGATATTTAGTAATAATAAGCAAGCGATCAAAATATTTCAAAGCTCCTACCTTAAAAAATTGCATTTGAATATTAAGGTAGTATGTTTTAAAATATTTTGCAGTAAATTATATATATATAATGATGAAAGTAATTTTTCATTCTACAAAATGCAGATAATAGTTTAAATTTATTGGTCAGGGTATAAGCTAGGTTATTTTTTTTAATAAATTTTGCTTGCTTGATTACTTAATAACAACACACTCAAAAGTAGTACGAGGCTATTGGCGACGAATCTCGTAATTTTGAATCGTAAAGGCCGATAACACACTCTTTCAGCTTCTACATTTCACCAAACTTTGAACCTCTACAGAAGGAATTCACAACCTTTTTGGGTTGCTTTGAACAAAATTTGGTGGCGTACAGACAAAAAATAAGTTTAAAACTTTTTCTTATCTATAATACACTATGTAAAATAATTTGATAATAATTTTCAGTGTTAAATAAAATAATATGTATGGCAAAGACAACAAAATGTTTGAGTAATTAATTACAAATTAATTATAAGAATACATTTTTTATGCGAAATTTTATATTGATGATTTTTTGATAATTTCGTTTATATTGGGTCGTAAGAATTACAATGCCACTCTCATTTTGTCATCTACATTAAAAAGTTTCGATTTTTTTTTTTTTTTTTTCATTTTTCAAATTTGCACAAATAAAATGTAAAAAATTGTAACAATACTTTTAAAGCATTTTCAGCTGTTATGGGATAATTGCCTCTAATTTTAATCCAAAAGGAATTAATTGACTTTCCAAATGTTTTGAAATTAAATCTTGATAATTACAGAGCGAAATTATTTCTTCCTCTTCATTCAAAGTTAATTCATATACAGATGTATCCGTTATCACCAATGGATGACGAACCAATCAAATTTTTTTTATATCTAAATTTAGGAAGTATTGAATACTTTTCTAGTGTTGCCAAATGATCAGTGACAATTTTATGAAGAGTATATTTCTATACAAAGGCTGAATGATTCGGATCCAGATTTTTGAGGGTTTTCTTAGAGTCTAATTAATAATTTTTTTTAAAAAAATGGCGGCACAGTGCTTGAGAATCACTGCTCTACAGATTTATGGAGCCTCAACCCTTCCGCTTGACGTGTGATGAGTTGTACCGAGACTCGACTTGACAGAAGCAGCACAGAACATCAGTCTACGCCCTTGACCATTCGGCTACTGTGAACAAGTAATAAATATTGTCAGTTATCTAAAATATCAATTTCGCGTCCTTTTAAGATTTTTTTATCGTATTCATAATCGCATCTTACTTTATTGCAATATTTTTGAAGGAAAAAAAGTCAGCAATTGTTTCTTTCAAAATTTAAAATATATGAAGTGCTTATACATATCAGAAAGACTGAAATCAAATTTTAAATTAAATGTTTTCATATTATTTCTTGGTATCGGGCTTAAGAAAATTGTTTTAGTTTTAATTTTAATTTCAGGTTATTATTTATAGATGAGAGTCGGGTATTAAGTAATACCATTTATGTACATTTCTAAAAATAATTTTATTGGTTTTTGATAAAAAAAAAAAATCTTCAAAATCATCTCATGGATATATACTATAAACGATTGTGAGGAATTATCACTTATAAAAAAAATTAATATAGTTTTTTTGTTATAAAAAATTATTTTGAAGAAAAATTATAAACGGAGGGTATTATGGAATAGGTTGTTTAAATCATTAGAAAACTAATCAAGACTTCATAAACCGTAGTTATTTTTAGCTATAAATGCCAGATTTTTAAAAATACGTGCAAGTCATTTCTGCTTTGAGTCTCTTTACAAAAGTCGCAAATATTATCTTTCTCTACTCCAGTACAATCAAGGTGATCCCACAGAAAACTGTTGAAGCACTAAATCCGAATTTCTCCCTCGTTGGTCTTTGGAGAATTTCTCGTTACAGTAGCGTCTTCATTTTCTGGTTCTTAAGTTGATGACTTGAAGTCTCTTACAAACGATGCATCAGAATGAAACGATTCATTACTGTACGTTGAGTATTATGGAATACTAGGCATTCCATAATACCCGACACGCCATCTTGGAAAATGAACCTTTAAACTGAAGGAAAAAACATGGTCAGATTAAAAACGACCACAGTATTACAAACTACAATTCTTTTAGTGTATATTATGCTTAGATTTTATGTTTAAGTCACACATGTGTACTAGTAATTTAAAGTGCTTGAAAACTTACCTGTAAAAATTTTTTAAAATCGCAAAACACACTTGATTTTGAATTGAGTGGTATGGCAACAGCAAGTGGTCAACTCTCTCTGCAGAGCATCATAATATATCTAAATTACATATCTAATTACATATCCTCTACATATCTAAATTAAATTTTTCAGGTTTCTTAATTAAAATACTTTGTTAAAATCCTTATTATCAGTAACCTGTAACTCGAATTGTATCGATAATTTAAGAACAATAAAGCTTAAAAGGTATTTTCTCCAACGAACGAATACAATCTATGTCTATCAAATAATTACGTGAATTGTGTGTGTTTAAAATAAATTATAATTATGAGAAATATTTTTTTTTGTATTTTGTTCAACAATTTGGCTGTAGAAAACAACAAAATTGTTATCAATTGGAAGTAATCATTTTAACTCATATGATTCCTTTTGACTATGTATATTAAAACACAATGGAAAGATGTACTTGAAGCATTAGAACTCAAACAACCTGACTGAAAGAGGCTAATTAGCATTTAAACGCAGGTGTTGAATCACTGTTAAGAAGAGTCAAGTAGAGATTTGATCGAAAATGGTTGATGTAGAGGAGGAAAGACTCAAAAGAGATTAGTTGAGAAAGGAAAAAAATCAATATCTTCTCTAAATTTTTTTCAACAAATATTTAAAAAAACCTTAGCAGTACAAGGCAATTTTCTGTGTAAGTAAAGCTGATGCGTTTAGGGATCCATAAATAAACTTTTTAGGCTACTTATTGTTTCTTCGTAACAATCTTTAATTAATTTTGTCCTTTTTTTAAAAAAAAAAAAAAAAGAAATAAATGGTATTAGAAGAAACACGATTTTAAAAATTAGCACATTTGCTATAGATATTTCGATGCGAGATAGTTTTTCAGCATTCACTTCATTATGTCTGATTACACAACAGTTGAATACTAAAAATCTAAACTCAGTGGCGCAACAGCCCATGAGGGCCAAGGCCTACTGTGCAGATCTCAGTTTTCATGACCTTGGGCACTGAGGTGCATGAGCAGATGTTCCGATCAGGTGGTCAGTCTGACGTGAAACCCCCAGTGTTTTGTTCCTAAGATTGCTTGGTACTCATTCATTGACCCTCTTAAGGGATGAAAGGGGCCGAGTCAACCTTTCCCAGCTCGGGGTTTGAACCCCGGTTGAATACTACTTGGAAATATTTTGTGTTTTCTTTTTCTCCCAAGAGTGTACGTAGTTGTGGTTTAAAATTTCTTTCTTGAATTTTGTGTGCAATTGTACAACTGCAGTTTAGCTATGGTACGCTTGGATTTCTTTTCTTTAAGTTCAGCCATAACATATTAATAAAAAGATCAGTGATTCGTGAAGACTTCGATATAGTTAAGTAATAATGAAGATATCATTGATTGATTGTTTATTAACGTCTTATTTCGGAGCAGTTCGAGAGTTATAGGCAACGGAGCTCGTTATTTTGAACCATCGTCGAGTCATGAGGACTGCACCTGAACTGAAATCCACTCTCTAAATTTTCACACCACAGTAACGTGTGGACTTTGAATAGTGGAAGATTTAACATGTCTCTTCCCATAGCGGATCTTGAATGATACCAGAACTCGAACGCGTGACTCGATGGAAAAAACGCCTTACGTTACCATACGGGGTGGAAAAAATAGGAGGGGGGAGAGAGATATATATTGAGAACTGCAAGTAGTTGTCTCGATGAATCTTTTAATTGTGTTTATTTCTTTATCTTAAAAATTGTTTTGGTAAATAATGCATACGGAATATCAAATGGAATTTCGTTCTTGTTTCAAATTAGAGCTCTTGATTTTAATTGAAAAAAATCCATTTATATAAAATCACTGCCCTAAAGTAAATGGTTCTCTGATCTCTCAACCAACTAAAAACATTAATAAACCAATAACACAAAATGAGAAGGTAGTAGTTGAGAACAGTTGTTAATTTATATTAACAATTCGGCGAATTGTATTCAATTCATGTTTGTAAGTATAATGTGAGTAATGAAGCATGCTGATTCGAATAGTGTGGGCTACATGTTTATTATAGGTAATACATATTGTAAGTACTGTAAATGGTTTTTAGAGATTATAGCTTAATTTGTCTAATTTTGGACTTGAGCATGATCAATGTTTTATTTGATATGTGCCATTTGTTTCTTAACTGTTATTCTCATATTTTCCACATTTATGAAACGTTGTTTATGTCATCTTAATAAGTAATTAACGTCCCTCTCACTATAATAATAAGAATCCACGGAATCTTAAACAATAATTAAGGAACGGGAATGATATGGAGCTGGTATTTCAATTTTTTTTTCAATTGAATTTGAGCAGCTAACGTTAATTTTCACGAGAGTTTTGGTTGGAACTCGCAATCTTTTTGTAAGTCATGATTCTACAATATGATCTATATATAATAATTTTTTGTTAAGAAGCTCTCTTTACGTATTCTAATTTATTCTCCATTGAAAATTGTTTCATTCAATTGTTTTTCTGTGGAGGAACCGTGGCACATGCCAATGAATCTTATTATTTAAAGTCCGTAGAGGAAGTTCGGTTGGTGTTAGTTGAAGTATAAATATGTGATATATGATATATATGATATATGTGAAAGAGAGAGAGGAAGAGATACACACTAAGGAAGATCCTCGGCCTATAAGACTCGTAGTCTTATTATCTTTATCCAAATCTATACGTTTGCTTGACCCATGTCTCTATTCATAAGTAAAATTTATTATTATTATTATTATTAGGACTAACCAGTTTGTATTATCTAGTTTCAACCCTATAAGCTTTTGAATCAACTTAAATAACAGTTTATTTTTCAATGTCCTTCGGCTGCCCTTCACACTAACGTGAAGTTAGGTTCCCCACAAACGTCTTTCGAATTTCCAAGTAACTTAAGCCTTTACTCAGATAATAAAAATCAAGTTCTTGCACAAAACTTGAAATCGTATGCTCACTTTATATTCTTAAAAATTTTATGTAATATATGTTACAATATATGTTATATATGTGTACACATGCGAAAATGAAAAGAGATTAACATGCATATATCCTTCATTCTTTTAGGATTATTTTCATTCTGACCATTATATGTTCAATATTACTATTTAATTTAGATTGATTCTGCAAAAGCAAAAGAGAAAAGTATTTTCACTTATGACAATTCATCCTTTAATATTTTTACAAACCACTTATTAAATCTGAGTCACCAGAGTATTTTCTTTTTACACTGAGAAAAATTATTCTCTTTGCACCTAAGCATACTATTTGTGCCTTCTAGAGATTTCATGTTAAAAGAATTTTAAATAAACTTACGGAAACCTCCTTTTATTGAGAAAGGGTTTTTCTTTTAGAAGACTGTTTTTCACTCAGAATTGCAAATTTTTCGCTTTACAACTAGAGTGCTCTTTCTAGTGCTTCAAAAAGAATACATTTGAATACATTAATCTGTTATATCACGTGTCACGTGATGTTCCTACAAAAGAGATGAAAGGAGATGTTTCATTTTTGATTTACAAATCATGATGAAGTTAATATATAAATCTATGGGTTGGGAATTTTTCGAATTGCTTTTCGAAGTTCAAAAAACTAGTTTGATATTCACATCAGTGTTCTCATTCTACTCATTTTAACATTACACATTATAAAAAATATTGTAAATAAATAAATCATTCTGTTTTAAAATGTTTTCTTTAGGAAATTGAGTAACTTCGTCGAATTTCTTATGAATGTGACGATGATATATTGGTCAAATAAAATTATTTATTGATTTTTCTTCTCAAACGTAGTGTTTATGTTTTCAAAATAAGAGGCAATAAATTGTTTTATTGAATCACTTGCAAAAATGGTGTGACTTACAGTCTGTGTTATAAATTTTGGAGGATATACATTTTAGAACGGAACATAATTTTGCCAAACCAGTTAAAGTATTTGAAATCTGTTGTGCATATTTTAAAGCTGTGATTATTTAGCTTAATTTAGGACATTGTTTTTATTAAATGCATTTATCGAGCTCATTCTCATTACACATGCCTGTTAAATTATTATTTTTATTTGGAAATAGATAGCTGAAGTTTTTGAAATAACCCTATAAAGAGTTATCAGTCACAAATTATTTTTAGGAAGAAAAATAAATAAAAACTCGTGGTTCACTTGCAAGTACCCACCTTAAGGATTACGTTAGTGAAAAGAAAATTTGATATATTGCTGTTTTTTTTACTTTATTTTACAAATTTTTTTAAAGTAATCTTTGCATTTATCTTATGATTACTTGTTATGAAGATTACAGTTTTAAGCAATATTTAGCTAACAAATGGGAACGTTAATTTTAACACACTTTCTTATGTTGTTTTGATTTTATAATGCTGCTGTGGTGTAGAAATTTGGAAAAAGAGTGTCAATTCAGGCATAATCCTCCTCATTACTTGACCGAGGTTCACAATTACGAAATTCGTTGCCAATAGACCTCATGTTGCTTATTTAAGGCATACAGTATAATAAGGGGAGGAGAAATTGCATTAAATTTGTACGAAATTAGAGGAGGGGATACATGATCCAGAATTATTACACAAAGCTACCAAGTCTGGAAACCAAAATGGCTCTAACGTGGTTACCCATCGAGGCGATCTGGAGACAGATGCAAACAATCCATGCTGCTTCAAGTCTATGCCATACTTAATCATAGTGGCTGGAAAACTGTGGTAGCCCAGTCTCTTTGCAACCCATGACCATATATTTTCAATGAGTCTGGAGTACACGCCAACCGAGGTTGCAATCGAACATCCTCTGTGTTGAAGTATATCATCAGGATGAGCAACATGCAGTCTTGCGTTATCTTGTTGAAAGATGACATCTCTGAATCCTCGAAGATAGGGCATAGCCGCCGTCCTTAAGACCTGAGAAATGTAACGCTGACTTTTGTTATTCTTGTAATGTGTATTCAATGGCTGTCCATACTATCACACCCCATGCAGAGCTGGTATGACAGTAGTGAATGCAAACAGGTTCTCCTTGGTGTCTCCAGACACGGACGGCTAACATGATGATGCTTATAGAACCAGAATTCTCAAAAGACGACGTGGTGCCAGCTCTGTATCCAGTATTGTCGTTGGGCTCCACGCTGCAATATCAAAGGCAGGCTCAAAAATAGTCGCTATGAAAATCATCCATGTTTCTCCGTGCGAATACATGCGGTGCTGCAAATAAACCCACTTCCTGATTCAAGGTCCTTTATGGGGCTATGCTATCCTGCGAGGACAACCTGTCCACTCAAATGTTAGTCACAGGAGGCCATCTAGACCATCATGGCGTTCAGTATGACCCTCCTGAACTCATTGATTCCATATACACATGACAATCGTTGGATTCCAACCAATATGAGCAGCAATATCGCAGAACGATAAACTGCACTCTCAATAGGCCACGATCCTGCCTGAATGGAATTCTAAAATGTAGTGGTAGCCACGTTTCTCCTTCTTGTGTGAGATATAACAAGCTTTTTTCTCATACAACCATTGTGACTGCTGTAGCCGCGGGGACATGGTCTGGAACTCGTAACCGGCATTAGTGATCGCAGATTCAAAACATAGTGTCACTGAAAAGCTGCCATGTAGAGAGGCTGATGCACGTTAAATCTGTCGGGGCTCGAAGGCCTCCCGTTGGGATGATGTGTGAGAAGGACTGTTAGCTCAGGTGTTATCCTTTTCCCTTCAAAATTACGAAATCCATTATCAATAGCCGTCGTGTGTGTCTTCAAAGCGTGACGTAAATAAAAAATCAGATCACAAACATCCAATATTCAAATGCAATTCCCGAATACGAAATCGACTGCTTGACTTTTCTTTTCTACAAAATTTGAAATTACGTTTCTCCCTCATGAGTAATTTGATTGCTCTTAAATGTTAATCAATTGCATATCCCAGCGACTTTATCTTTTCATGTGAATTTGGCTTTTGTTCATTCCTCTTTCTGGCAGTTGCAATTTTAATGGACAGCAGTGTGTTAGCAGCGGTTATTAGTTTAACGTGTATCGATGAAAAACCAAACATGCTTTTATATACATACATATTTTTAACTATATAAAACTTAATTATAAAATAAATAAAATACAAAATCATTTGATTTTATTATACGTTGAAAAATAAACGGATTGAAAGATAATCTATATATATTGAATTAATTTGCTTGAAATTCCGGATATTTTTCATAATTCACTAAAAGGATGGATTTATTTTTCCTTATTCCTGCCAAAAATTGTTTTTATAGCCAGTACAGAGACTGTCATCCGTAACTGTTTCCGTAATGGATTTCAAGTATTTTTGGTTTTTTCGTATTCATAGGAATACAGTATATTCTTAATGGAGAATTTCTCTCTGAAGTATTGTGTGGTGTTCGAGACTAGTTTTTTCCTATATCTTTCATTTTTCTGGAAGTTTTTCTGTCAGCTGGAAGTAACAGCTTGCCAAAAAGTGAATTCTAGAGAGTAGTTTAATACTTTTTGTTCATTTTTATTACAATTTCTATGTACACTTAATGGGTATTATTTTAAGTAATACGATACCCATAAAGAGAGAGTTTTCCAAAGCAGAATATAGTGTTTTAGGATATTTGCTCGATTTTTGTGCTCAATTTCAAAATTAGTTGGGCATATTTATAAAGATTTCACTTTTGATTTAAATTTTAATTGCAGAAACAAAATACCCATGTATGCTGGGTATATTGAAAATGAAATGTATGTATGTGAAGGCTTTTCTTTTTAATAAGTAATCTTTAAAAAATTAAGTATACAGGGCCTCCCACTACAACTTTTTACTTTCGTATGAAGTCGTAAAATCTATTTAACTTCTTAAGCAAATTGTAAAAGTATTTAATTTGTATTTATGCTCTATTCGTGATAATGTAAGATGTTTTTCTATAATTTATAGCTGTACAACATCTTGCTTATTTCTCGTTACTTGTTCTTATAACATTATTTACTTAATACGACAACATCTTACTTGATGTTAGACATAATCTTTTTTCAGATACAAGAAACAAATATAGCATTACTACATTTTTGATTTCCTTAAAATTTCACGATAAAATTACACACACACACAATAAACAGTATTTTCTTCGTCCTAAATAGGTACAATTAGTGAATGAAAACTGAAACGAAACAAATAATTGATTATTTAAAATAGATAGTTTATCAACTATCACATAAATTCGTTTTTTTAATTTATAATCATTATCCGTTTGATTTATTATTTTGTTACATTGGTTTTGGATTATTTGATTGTAAAGAAACATTTGGACCCAATATAACTTTTGGGTTACTAGCTTAACAAGCTCCGATGGAATATCATCAAAATTACTTTGATATGTTTTAAACAAATTTTGATTTGCTTGATATGTTTTAAACAAATTTTGATTTGTTTGATATGTTCTAAGCAAATTTTGATTTGTTTGAAAACAAATGAAATTTAATAATAAAATAATTAAATATAAATAAAAAAATGAATTTGACTTTGTCTTTAGAATCACCTACATAATTTGGCTTAAGAAATGTCTCCAACAATTTAACCTTTAAAGTTAATACAAATATTAATGCATTATAATATAAAATTAATCCCGTGTTAGAAATGTCCTAGTTACTGTTTTCTCCGGGATTTAATTTTCTCTCTCCACTTAGTTTGTGACATTTCATCTAAGCGGGGTGACACACACAAGCATGAAATATCCACGAGCCGTGTTTAATGAACCATCCCCCTGAATTCTAATTATTCTAATAAACTCTTACACCCAACTTGCATGTAAAAGGGAGATACTGGACTTTAGGATAGGGAAGAGAATGTCAATATATATTTCCTAATATAAGCCTATCCCGAGCATAAACTGAGAGTGCATTTTTTCTTCACAAATTTACTCAAAATTCGAAATCTGTATATAAACCGAATTGAAAAAAAAAATCCCGTAATTTTCAAACATTTTGCCGTGAGGGCGAAAATATTGTCAAACAGGTATAACGGTTGGACTATTTTCTAACCCAATTGTTGTGTAAAGTAAAACGCCATAATAATATTAATAAAATAATATTTCCTCCAGCGACATTATCTGAAGCTAACACATTTTTTTCTATTGATTTGATATCTTGAGCACTATTTGTGTTAGTCTTACTTTTTAAGCTATCTTTTGTTTATTTAGAAAATGAGTGGGAAGAAGAATTTGTATACAGCTAATTTCAAACTACAGGTTCAGACATTCCAATGAGTGAATCTGAATTTAATGGACTATTCGGAAACTCAATGTTGACATGGATATTGAAGGATTTACGTTTTACTTTTTTGTATAAAAGTTCCATTCAAAACTCCCAAATTTCTTCGATGTGACTAACGTTTTCTCCGAGATTAACTGACTGCATATAACCCGATCCCATTACTTCAACTTAAAAAAGTTCCAAATATTCTCAGCCTATCCTGGGAAATATAAGGGAATTACATCTAATACATTTAAAAACATCCTGTACAAAATTTAAGCATGGAAAAATTGAGAAGCAATATCAGATTTAATAATTAGAGAAGGATTTGATTTAATCTTCGTATTTGGACTGATTTATAAAATAGGTAATTGCCTTTTTTGGCAATATCCTGTTAGATCTATAATCGTATGTCTTATTCTCATATATCCTAACCAGTTTGTAATCTTGCATATATTTTTGTGAATTTAAACTGAAAGATACTGATAGTTGACTCACACTTATTCATCAATATTGGGATAAACAAAAGTAGATATGTATATAGCTAACTAGATTCAGAATCAAAATTCCTGGCTTTCACATAAGCTTCATATTATTTTTAGTAAGAAATGTTACAATCTTAAAAATGTAATTATAGAAATTTTTATATCAAAAGAGTAAAAGTACAAAATAAAAGATTACTGAAAATATTTAAAAAAATTTTTTTCCAGATACCTAGAAAGTGCAAAAGAGACTGGTATCAATATAAACTGTACTGACCCTTTGGGTCGCTCTGCTTTGCTTATGGCAATAGACAACGAAAACTTAGAAATGGTCCAGCTTCTTATTTATAGTCAAGTAGAAACCAAAGATGCTCTTTTACATGCAATTAATGAAGAATTCGTTGAAGCTGTTGAACTACTTCTTGAACATGAGGAACATCATCATGTTAAGGGTACACCACACGTAAGTATTTTTATAATTTTATGTGCTCTCTTCTATTGATAGAAAATTGTCAATTTTAAAATGTGCATTCAAATATATATATATTCAAATATATTTCTCTAAAATTATAAAAACTGGGATTTATTTAATAACATAATGCGAAGATTATATTCATTTACTCTGTTACTGAAGATCTTCATTTGAATGAATTCTCTTACAAGTAAAAGATATGTGTTCAAGTATCACAAATTAAAAAAAAAGTTAGTTAATTCGTTCTTTTGTGCAGTCGATTAAATTTTTACTAATATTTCTGATATTAATGCATAGGATTTTTCAAATCAAAACCATTTTTAGGGTAAATTGTTTGTAATAACCATCCAAAAAATCAGAAATATTTCAAAATACTATATAAAATAGCATCTTTACAAAGAGACTTATATTGTATTAATATGTTATAGTAATCAACACTTAATTGTATTGTAAATATATGTCTTTTCAATTTTGCATGGAGATATATATTACTATTATTGAATGAAAAATTCTATCAGGGTATGAAAATATTAAATAAAATACAAATATAAATGACTCGGCCACCGAGAATTTAGAAAGTATCCCCAGCAAGAAAAGAAAGAATTAACTGCGGTCTCGAATTAATTTTGGCCCTTTCCTTGTTTTTCTGTCGAAGGAACACATCTGTGGATTCCCTATAAGACTTTCTGCAAAGCTTACATCCTCCATAAAATTATGCAGATTTCTTAGTACAACTTTCTGGGAGAAATGGTTGCAGATCTAGCTCAAGTTAATACATAACATAAACCATCAGTCAAGAACAATATTTATCATCTGTTTTAGGCACATTGATTTATAAACTGAGAAAGTTCTTCAAATCCATACCACTTTACTTACAAAATCAAACACCTTTAGTGGTAGAATAACTTCAAATCCCTTGAACCAAATTATTTTTTTAGTTTTCAGAATATTAAAATTGCTTAGATACCAAAAGTGGTTTACTTATTTGAAACTTGACTTTTGAGTAACAAAATGCAACTTGTGCAAAGTAATTTTTATTCTTATTTCAGTATAACACTTTACACTTATTTTTAGATATTGATACACAAACTTTTTTTATTTTTGGTATATTAATTATTGATTTTATAAAATTATATTTTCTTGTGTTTTTTCCAAGTCTTACTTTTTCTTGTGTAACTGTTTGTTTTTTTAATCTTAAAATGAGTTTTACATGAATTTAAATTCGTGTTTTCTTAGTTTTTGCACGATTTAATATTTTTATATAGTAGGCTACAATATTTCCTCTCAAACCATTTTAAAAATTTAACTCAAATAACACTCAAACATCTTTCTAATCATTTTTAGAGAAAAAATTTTGTACATTAATAGTTTTTTGCGAATATTTTACATCTCATTTCTCTTGCCGAGTTTCATTTTGCTGCCATTTGCTTAGGTTTTCCTTTATTTATTTCGTACTTTTGTATAGCTGCAGAATTTTGTTACTCACATTTTCTTTATCATCTGTTATCAAAATGCTTTAGTTTTTCCACTTATTTGCAGTTAGTCACAATGCACTCTCAACATTCACTATTCATGCTACTCTTTTATCCTTCCGTATTTTTACTCCCTTCATGGTTTTGAATGTATATTTTTATGCTTTTCTCTACGTTTTAATTTTTTTCTTTTGTCATTTTCAAAGTTTTATTTTAATGTTCTGTCTTTTCATTTTCAAGTAGTAAGACTTCAATAGAATTTTAATGATCGTCTACTTTCTTTGAACAGAGCTGGGAAGCTATTGATCGTGACATTGCCACCTTCACTCCCGACATCACTCCTCTTATCCTGGCTGCCCACCGCGATAACTACGAAATCATCAAGATCCTCCTGGACCGATTATCCACGGACTCTTCTGAAGCTCCTTTGGACATCCGTATTCCAACACCTCACGAGGTCCGGTGCGGTTGCGTAGAATGCGTCAAGTCCAGCTGCGAGGACAGCCTTCGGCATTCGCGATCCCGTATCAATTCCTATCGAGCATTAGCATCGCCGTCCCTCATAGCCCTTTCTAGTAAAGACCCCATCCTCTCTGCGTTCGAGCTCTCCTGGGAACTCAGGAGACTGAGCTTCATGGAACAGGAGTTCAAGAACGAATATCAAGTAAGTCCTCTTTCACTTGAATCGTATTCAATTCATTGAAAGATTTCACTTCTAAATCCAAAATCTATATACTTTTACAAAAAACTCCAAATATATGTTTTGTATTCATAAACCATCAAAACAGACTTGAAGCAATATATGTAGTTAGTATTAGCAGTAACAACTAATAGTAGTTAGTATGTAGTAGTAGCAACTAATTGTTGTCATACAATGATCTAATACTGTCTTCATTGAATATTAGAGGGTATGCCATCAAAATTTGGATAGGGATATCAAGTGGCACATTTTAAGTGCCCATAACAACAATCACCTGTACCAATGATTGTCAAAGATGGGTTTAAACATGTGCTGTAACTACAAAATGCACTCAACATGTTGCAAATACCGGCACATCAACTCAGTCGCATTTGTTTTTTAAAATTTTAAATTAAGGTGATCCAGTGAAGAATAATAAACTTCATGGTGCTAGAAATTCCTTGTTCCCAAATACCTATAAAAAATTAACCCTTTTTTTGAAAAGAAATGCTTTTACTATGTGTTGTTTTTTTACAAAGAATAATTTAAATATATATAAAGGAATTACACATAAAAATCTTGAAAATAAACACCTCTTTCCATCACCGCAAAACTTTTGAATTTTAAGACTTATAACTGAGATTTAACGCGCGCGTTCATTAGTTTTTAGAAATTGTTGGCGAAATTATCTTGAAAATACTAGCATATACTTGAATCTGACTAGCTTAGATATCTCTGGTATCTCTCGAACACAATGAAGTACCTTTGAAGTCAAAATTTTAATGCTTTAAAATATGGCGTAAATAAATGTAACAATCTTAAATGCGAAAGAAGATAGTGAATTGTATATTCCTGATCCTCACTTTACTCCCAAAAAGTATAATTTAACAGTCGGTTATAAACACATTACATGTTTTCATTGTTTGAAATATAAATATTGTTTTATTTAACAGTAAATGTCCTAAATGTAAATAATCTAAAAGTGTTCTTTGAAGTTGTAATATAATAATTTTATCATAGTTTTTTAAACCTAGAAATAGCTAATTCACGTTATGAAACTTAAAGAATATATACTATTAATTTAGAAGTACCAATAATGTAAGTTTTCTGAATTTTGTCCTTTTCTAGATAATATGGAAAATATTTATGGCAATGAAACTCTAAATTAGTTTGTAGCACATTTTCCCTCTTTATACGTAAACGAAAACTGGAAACTTTAAAAAAAAAATTCAAATTTTATTCTCTATTTATAAAGGGGAATAAAGCTGAAATGATGCATAGTAAAAGTAAAATTGTTATTTAAAAAAAAAAGATAAAAACAGTGTTTAACATAATCCCCATCGCTTGCGTAGAAGAAATTTTTTCCAAATCAGATGTGTAAGAATAAGAATACATTTTGAAACACTGACTCATTACAATTAAAACTTTTGTCATTATCTGCAAAAATTTGCGTGAAATAGAGATATTGTGAGAAATATTCTACGTTCAAAGTGGTACAACGTTCTCTATTGCCAGTTATTAACTAGATGTAAAAAACTGATAACAAATATCACATGCCACTATTACACAATAAATACTTATGAAACTTTTCATAGAAAGGTTAATGACAATGTAACGTTACTCATAAAGAAGTTTTAAAAAATTTAAATAAATATCGTTTTCAAATAATTTTAATACAATAATGCTTGAATTGTGACACCTAATGAATGTTCACTATCTACCAATAAGTAATTGGACACTTTCGATAAGAGATAAACAAAGCTTATTCATATTCAATAATTTGTAGAGCTTTCACCTGAAGCAATTACAGCCTTAACTCTCTGGGTTCCTCAAAGTTTTGGATGATGGACTTTCTTTTACTCGGCTTTTAGAAGACATTTTTCACCGATTTTGAACGGTTGCTGCACCTCTTAATCTGGCGATCCAACTCGTCCCAGAGGTTTTCTATAGAATACAAGACTGTAGTTTGGGGTCAAGCCAGTTCACCCCATTGTTATCATACCAGATCATGGTGGACCTCTCTACATGACAAGTGACTTTGTCATGGTGGAAGTAACAATGATCCAAACCGTAAAATTATCACAACGTAAGAAGCACATTGTTGTCTAGAACAGTTGAGTTGGAGTCGGCGTTGAGCTTTCTATGAATTGGGATCAGGGGTCTCAGTCCATATACCACTTGGAACATTCTCAAACCCTCATTCAATCTCCATCAAACTTAACCTAAAGCACAATGGATTCCGGCAAAGCGCGTTCTCCGTGCTAATGCCAAACACAGACTCTGTCATCCGATTAGTAGAGATTGTGCTTTGATGCATCACTCTAGGGAACCTATTTCCACTCATCTACAGTCGTCTACGGTTCAATTTCGACGTACCTTGTGTCACTTGAACCGAGCAACGCGGATGGAGTTTGTAATTTAAGACTGGGAGGCAGTACGACCATGGAAACCAAGCAAATGTGCTTCCTTGTGGATGGTATTTATCGAAACAATAGTCCTAGATGCTTGTTGGAACTCCTGGGGTATGTGAGCTATCAGTTTGTTGCTGTTTTGCTGAATTTCTTTCGACAGCACTCGTCGGTCTCTATCTCTTAGTTTCGTGGGTCTGCCGGGTCGAAGCACATTCCAACGATCACCATTCACCTTTCAATCACAAAAACCACTGTTGATTTTGGAATTTTTAACTCACTAGATATGTCTCTTAAGAATCGTCATTTCAATGATTATCCGACAACTACACCCTTTTCTAAGACTGTTCTGAATTTCAGGACATTTTATATGCGACTAATGCCAATGCTGTTTCCTACGAGATATTTAAGTAAAAAAGGCGTGACGTAGATTAAGACCACAGACATCATTTGCATAGGTGTCCAAATACTTATTGGTAGACAGTTTAGATATGTAAACTGTAGAAGATGATTTCTATTTCATTTTTTTCTTAGTTTAACCTGACGTTTTATTTAAAACAAACATTTTAAATATTCTGTTCATTTTTAAGGCGGCATTATGGTTAAGATTTTGAATTACTTATTTAAAAAATGCTAAATAATATACTTAATAAATTTTTTACGTTGGACAATTCGAACCAAGAGTAATTTTGGGTGAAATAATGAAATAATAAACGTGGAACATATACCTGCAGAATTCAAATTTTCTCCAAATCGGAAAAATGCAGAAGTCTGTCAAATAATATCCTCAATTATTTTAGAATTCTTGACTAATCACGTTTAAAAATGATCGAGTCATTTCATCTAAATGCAAAAATCTATATCAGTGTAAGGAATCTATGAGTATTTCAATAATCGGAGCAAATTAACTCCTTTCACTTTGATTCCTTCACATAAAAATGGAAAGTTCTGAAAATCTGAGGATAAATGACAACCCCGAACAGCAATAATCCTTTATTGAACGAAGCAGTGCTTTCAGGCTTATGATATTCGAAGTTAGGAAGGAAAAAGTAAGAAGAATTCTTCGTTCTTTCCGCTACACTGATTATCGTTACATTGAACAGAGAACTATATCTATTGATCAACAAATATATAACTTCTTTCATATCTTTATTTGCTCACTGTATCTCAGTCGGAATGGGATCCAAGCTTATTTTACGAAAAGGAATTTATCTGCTATCTTATTCTCGAAATTTGTCTTGACTAGGTTGAACATATTTTTCTTTAGAATACTGCTGCGAAAGTCATTATTTTCTTGCCTTAAAAATTCGCTATCTGTGATAAAAAAAAAAGTCATGAAAATGCTAAAATAAATAACATCGCGGGAATAGCGATATCTTTTACTCGGGGAAGCGACGCGTTCCATCTGAAATTAAAGGATTACAGATTTCAGATGTAAAAGAAATTGGAAAAAACATCATCTAAAACATTCATTCACACTCATTTCCACATTATTGCGACGTTCAGAGGGAAAAAGGTGATAAAATTCTTCAGTCCTTTATTTCGTTGTCAAATATTTGCCCTGCTTCGTTTTGTTTAATAAAATTACTTTAACTTATATCCCTGAAAACTCAACGCAATACTTTGCAGGCTTTAATTCTTTCCGTGTACTTATTCGGAAAATAAGAAACCATTCTTGAGTTCTTTATTTTTTCTCAGTCTGAAAACACCATTTTAAAAGTTTTTGTACTCTTTCATAACTAATACGCTTTCTCTTAAATTAGTTTCGCGATCTACAGTTACAGGATCCTCCAACTTAGAGAAAGAAAAGAACAAATAATAGAGTCTATAATTGATTAAGTAATTTTATTAAGATATCCGACTACGTTCGGAATTGTGATTTTGTAAAGCGTGCAAACGAATATTTTTTTTTAATATTTAATGTCACTTAGATTAGAACACGGGTATAATA
>BMAV01023665.1:405597-417967 GCA_019973955.1 Trichonephila inaurata madagascariensis
GTGGTTTTTTTTTTTTTTTTTTGTTAAAATTTCTCCACTCTGATGTATTAAAATATAGATAAATCCAGTTCTAAGTTATATATTTCAAAAATCCTAGTCAGGCTCTGTACAGAGGTTTGAGTTATATACAGGTAAACTATTATTATCTTAGAAGAATTTTTCATAAAAGGAAAATGTTCCGAAAATAGGTAATTCTACTTTCATTTTTTACCTAAATATTGCATGTAAAGAATTCTTTATTATAACAATATTCTTAAAACAATTTTATATATGTATTCTAATCTAAGTGACACTAGATATTAAGGTATCCGACTACGTTCGGAACCATGATTTTGCAAAAGCGTGTAAATGGATAATATTTATGATATTTAGTGTCACTTAGATTAGAATACATGTATAAAATTGTTTTAAGGACATTATGACAAAAAAAATTATTTAAATACAATATTTTGGCAAAAAATTAACTAAGAATAACCTTTTTTCCAAATGTTCTCCTTTTGTAAAAAATGCTTCTATTGTATTAATATTTTGCCTGTATATAGCTCAGACCTCTGTACAGAGGCTCAACTATGATTTTTGAAAAATTCACATTATTTTCAGAGTTACAACTATTTGAAATAATTATCGGCGTATTTTCTTAAAATTTCTCCCTTCTGTTTTCGTAAAACATGGATAAACCGACTTCCAAGTTATGCGTTTCAAAAATTCTAGTTGAGCCTCTGTACAGAGGTCTGAGCTATATACAGACAAAATATTAATACAATAGAAGCATTTTTTTACAAAAGGAGAACATTTGGAAAAAAGGTTATTCTAAATTAATTTTTTGCCAAAATATTGTAATTAAATAATTTTTTTCGTCATAATGTCCTTAAAACAATTTTATACATGTATTCTAATCTAAATGACACTAAATATCATAAATATTATCCATTTACACGCTCTTGCAAAATCACGGTTCCGAACGTAGTCGGATACCTTAAACAAATTTCCGTTTGTACGTTTTTGAAAAATTACAGTTCCGAAAGTATTCGGATACCTTAAAATGATGTTGACTCTTTTTGTTCTTCTATTACATATGAATTATATTTTGGTTTATAAATATTCAAACCGTTGAAAAATCGGAAATATTTAATTTCAAAAATTCTTATTTCTGTTATTTTGAGAGATTTTTAAACTTATCTCTGCTTTTGATGCACACGCATATTTTATATTAAACTCTCCTCAGGGTTTGTGAAAATGTCTGACATTGCGCATGAAAATCATACGATTAATTAATTATTTTTGTTTTCTTAATTACATCAAACTGTATGAAAAATCATTAAATTATTAGTAAATGCATTTTGCCATAAATGAATATGCATTCATTTATTAAGGCAAAATGGGCATCATAATATTATATAGGCATCATAATATTTAATATGCATTCCTTCTGGTGCATTCTTTAGCCTATAATTATTATTGTTTTAATTTTTGGAACATTTAAACTCTACTATTAAGAAAATTGGCTATTCTCCTTTTAACTGAAACAAAATATTTGCTTAAAAATGTTCAAGCCCTTCATTATTAATTCTGTTTTACAGGAAGTAATATTTGTTTCGTAATTAATATTCACTTTCAAGTATTTAATGCATATTACAAAATGAAGAATATTTGTGAACTCCACTTGTACATTTGTAGTATAAAGTTAAATAAAGTTCGTTATACAGTAAATTAGTGCACCAGGAAGGAAGCATCGGATTAAAATGAAATTTAAAATAAAAATGATAAAAACAAAAGACAGACTTGATCCAAAAAACAAGAAAATTGGACAGTTACAGGTGTCGCATCCAACTATCTTCAATAATGCGTCCAACTGCCTCGTGCTGAGATATATGCTGCAACATGGTCCTATACTGAATTGGGTAGATGTCTAATGTTATTTTGAGGCAGGCAGGCACATAATTTTGAACAGTACCCTCTAAATCAGGCATGACACAATGGCATCTGGCGTTTTCACGGATCCCACATATGATCAATAGAGAACGGGCATGTCTTGGAGAAATCTAGACAAAGGCTCCGAGATGCGTGCGGGATCCTTTAGGGAAAATACGCGTGAAATAGGCAGAAATAGGAACCCATGGAGACGTAGAATCTCTTCCATATATCTACGGGCTTTTGATATTCTTTGTATCGCCATCAAAGTTGAGTGGCTATCGTAAGCTAAAAGGTCCCTAGATCATTATACTTGAATTGTGCGGACTGTGTCACTCGATAGTGAATGTATTGTTCATCAGGGGGTGCTTCCATACCTATACTTGGTGATCATCTGTCTCCTCAAATGAAGCAGTTTTTATTACTTAACTTCGCAGCTTACCAGTCCAAGGTGTATCATGTTGCTTTGGCGTTCCACCATTCCAAATAGATCCGCTGATGTTCTGGTGTTAAACGCCGTACGCGTAAGGGGACCTCAGACTCGCCTGCATGAGGCGTACAGAGATACATAGTTCAAAGACGAACCTACGGCTGTTTGTGAAATTGAACTGATCACTTTGAGATCCTTAGCTGTTGGAGCACAATCGTTCGATTGTCTCTCCTAGTCGTCGCTTCAGACCCGTCACACCATGCGTAAGAGCTATCACTTGTTCACTATATCCCCAATATCTTCTGATTTTACACTACCGACATAGTGAACAACGAGGTTCATCGACCACCTTGTCGTTTAGATGAGGGCTTTCTCAAACTTGGTTAACTACGTGAATGTTTTCTTATTCGTCTACTTGACATTCTGCTTGCTGAATATTTCTTCTGGCTTAAACATGTAATATTCACGTTTGTGGATACACTTTGCATCGTTTTACGAAAGTCATGTTTGTTGATTACAGTCCTACTTAAGAGTGTAATAAGTTTCGCGGTGTAACCTGATTCCCTCTTGGTGCACTTATTTTACTGTCATTATATATATATATATATTATTGATGTACTTAAAGTGCATAGAATTATTTTCTTATTTTTATAAAAAAAAAATAGCAAAGTACAAGTACTTTGGTAGTTTACAAATTGCCTTGAATGCAATAATATTAAAGAAATAAAGAGGTTTTTTTTTTTTATAGGAAATATTTTTCCATTAAAGTTATAATATACGAGAGTGGCCTAGAAGTACCCGATCCAACAAAGAAAACACAAAAATTTGGAAAAAAACATATATTTTTCAACATAATCTCCTTTCAGCTCTATGCACTTTTCCCAGCAATGTTCAATGCCATTATTATAATAAGAACAGTCCTCAAAATAGCCATTAACTGCCGACATCACTTCATCGTTGGAAATGCGTTTCTGTTTTTGGCTTCTAAGTACACTTACAGCATTAACTTTTTGTTCAGAAAATTAAAGAATCCTAATGTTATTTTACAATTTGAGTGCTTCTGTTTCAGTTACTTATAAGCAATTGATTTTTGAGTTGTTCACTGAAGAGAGAGAGACAGCTGGACTCTCTTAACTATTTTTTAAGAGAGAGCTTGCTCTTTTTTTAACTATGATAAACTTTTTTGTGCGTGTGAGTTCTTTTGAAAATTAATATTCATAATTTAATAAAAAAATAAAGTTTAACTTTAAATAATTACCATATGGCCACTTCAATTTCATGAGTGCTGTATATTTCATGATTTATAAAAATACTTCTAAATATGTTTGATCCGTTTCTTAAACTTACAGTTAGGAATTCATCCGTTATAAATGCCTTTGATGAATCAACGAATATCGAGAGAGTCAAAAATAGACTCAAACTCTAAGCATAAATTGAATTTCTCTTCAACGATATTTATCATACTAAAATTGTAATTTCTTAACTTAATTGCTGATTCTCTCTTTTTAAGGGGCTGAATGTAAAATTCCTCCCGTGTATAAGGCCATTATAAGGAACTAATAAAACCATAAACTATAATAAATCCTTTCCATTCCTTTCCATTTTACAGCTTATTTTATGTATTTGAATACTAGAGATTATTGCTTTAAAACTTGAAAAGCAAGATTAATAGTAGAGAATTGTTACTTTGAGATACGAACTAAAAAATTATAATTTTCGTTGGTTCAAAAGAACGAGGAAAGGAAAAGCCTTTCATTAAATTCAATGCATTTGAAGAAATGTGTCCCATTTCGATTTCTATCTCAATATCTTTCTGCTCAATTGAATGTTAATCATACTTTATTCTTTTGAAATTTCCGTTTGCATACAGCATTTTATGTCATTTAATTTGTAGAAAATACTGCTGTGTCAATTGAAATAATTTAGAAGAAATTCAAGTAGATTCTTGGAAATGTATTTAAATTAAACCATGTTTGTTTAATTTATTGTTCTTTTATTTATTGCCATTTAAATATAATGTAGCTTTTGTTCTTTGTAGTAACTAAAATTTCTTTATTGCTGTGATATCTTCTATTTTACAATGATTTAACTTCTATAAATTTATATTTTAGAGTCATATAAATGTTCTTTATGTAAATAAATACACAATAGTATAGTATATTTTTCAAAGTACATTGTGTAAGGAAATATTTTCAAGCAATGGTTGCATTATCATACAACTTAATTCAGAAATTTGAACTATTGACACTTTCTTGCAATCACTTCTTCGCGCATTCATTTGCCTTGATACCGTTCTGTTCACACGCATTTTTTTCTATACATATAAAATCATTATTTACCCTTCAATCGTAGTTTTTTTATTAGTCATGTTTAGTTTTATGACAACCCAAAGCAGACAATTAAAGAAATCTGTATAATTTCGCAATTATTGATCTTTCAAGGCAACCTCTTTCATAAGAGTCTGTCTATTATTACAGAAATATATTTGATTTATAACTCATTTATCTATCTATCATTAAGCCTCCTTAAAGAACCATTACAATAAAGAAATATGGGCAATTCTTTCTGTAACTAAAGATACTAAAGAGAAAATAAAGGGAAACTAGTGTTAAGGAAAGCAACTCAAAGTTCACCTTTTAGTGCATTTAGTTATCTGTCACTTGGGCTTATCTCTTTGGGCGAAAGTAATCACGCGACCACGTGACATCATTCGCTACATTAGTTCTAAGGCATCGATGCCATTTCTGAAGGTAAGCAGCAGCGAGCTATTCGGAAAAAATGTTGTTCTCGGCTCGAACTGTGTAACCAATAGGAACTTTTCATACTATTTTGGTTGACGATTTGTTTTTTCTATTTCTGCTTCTCTGATTGATCGTTTTCGCGCAACTGAAACGTGAATGCTGTATTTGTTGATGTGGAATTTAATCTCTAGCAAATTAAGCACAAATAATTCATTTTTGCTGGAGAAAACTTGACATTGGTAAATGAAAAGTACTAATAATATTTCGCTGTACGTATTTTATACAAACAAAGAATACATCTGACAGGTGTTGTTTTAATTACAATCTGAGTTCCAACAGCACGCACATATTGAGTACCATTTCCAGTTCTTTTTCGCGCTTCCCGCTACTATGATTACTGCCTTTTAAATGTTGTTCTAAAGATCTTCAAATATTGTTAAAAGTCGTTTGAAATCTTGTATTCGGTTTTAAAATACGTATAAAAGTTTAATATGTTTACTCCAATGTCTCTACATTTAAAAACAAAAGAATTTCGCATACATTATAAGCATTGTTTGTAGCTTTTAAGAAGGATTTGGAACTTACCCCTTCCTAACTCTGAAATTATAACAGAGTTAAAGCCTTAAAAGTTTCTGAAATTTCTGTTGTTGTTGCACGCCCCCATTGGCCAGCAGTGCTAGACCAGGTCCATGACTTCGTACACTTTCAAAAAATCCAACATCAGCAAGGGATCGTCTGCTAAGCCCTGCTTGGTGAGCCCTAGGCATTCGAGGTTGTGAGCAGGCGAGGCCGGCTCAGAAGAACAGTTCGTGCACATTTCAAAGCTCTTGAATCCTTCGGAAAATTTCATTGCTTTAAGAGGACCACTTCGAAAGCGGGCTGAAATAGTTTTATCGTGTCTTTTAAAACTGTGAGCCAGAGAGCCTCGAGAACACTGATACCAATGGTGCTCTGTGGGGACAGTCCAAGCGATCTTATTCTGGTGTTGAGTTTCAGAGAAAATCTCCAAAAAGGTGAGGGGTGTTGACGGCTCTGGGACCTCGCAAGCGCCGGCCAAAGGGTCCGCAATCTCATTTCCATCTAGATCTACGTGGGAGGGAATCCATTGCAAATGAATCGGATGCGATGTGGAAAGTCGTTTGAACTTGCTGAGTATTGACACTCTAACATTATCTCTCACCCTTTACCAACTGGACAAGTGCTGTATTGCACTTCTACTATCAGACAGTATCCAAATCTCTTTTCCATTTGGAAGAGATGCAAGAGAACCAAGGGCCTCATCAATGGCTATTAGATCATTGCGAAAAACTGAGCAACCGTCTGGATTCTTAAGTTATGTTCTTGCGATTTGATGTAAATTCTGCTGCCAGATCGATAATAATCGTCTCTACTGCCATCCGTATAGGTCTGAACGGCGTCAAATGGTATATCTCCAATTTTCTCTAGAGCTAGTTGCTTTAGATAGATTTCTATGAGTAATTACACATATGTTGTTGTTGCTTATGTCACTTGATCGACTGTAACATTAGATCAAGGTCCACGAAATTCATCATGGCTAAGGGCTAGAATTTTACGACTGTCCTTAGCCTTAACTTTGAGCACCATGCAGGTGACAGTACAATTTTTCTCGGTTCCTCTCGAATTTTGAGGGAGAACACCCTGGGAAAAGTCAGGGCCTCCCCCCTCTCTTCCCCTTCCATCAACCTCACGAGAAGACTTGTTGCTCACCGGCTATTTAGAGTACCCCCATGCCAAGAAGACACTATACATTTACAAACATCCATGCCTTCTCCGGTATTCGAAGCCAGGCCCTACGGCATTGCAGTCAGCGTCACTAACCACTATACCGGATGGGCGGCACAATTACACATATTAATAGTACAAGCATTCAAAATAAGGGGAATAATTTACATTCATTTTAATGCTTTGAAAACAACAGGCAAAATATTTTGAAAAAAATTTAGCTTTTACCTTGGTTAACAGCTTATATTATGGGCCATTGTATTTTATAAACTAACAGTTCGAAACGTGTGCTTTTTCTTGAAGCTGATTTAAATCATTAAACATTACATTTACAAATCTATTTAAGATGAAAAGATATGGTTATTTCCTCAGTAAAGTTGTTCAATAGACCATTCAAAAATTTTAAGTTGGTTTTTTAAAGAGATTCCTCTTAATTCACTTCATAAATATAATTTGAGAGCTGTATGATGAGTAAATAAATATAAAGTAATGAATGATCTTTATAAAGATAGCTGCCGAAATAAGAGGAGTTAAATAACTTTTTATAAATAATACTTGTAACAGAAGGGTAAACAATGCAATATAATAGTTATAATCCATTCATTATATGTATTAAAAATAACTTAAATTATAGAAAACTTATGTTAATTAAATATTGATACTTCAGCAAAAAAATAATGCACAAAAAATAAAAAAGCATTTGGAGGGATAAAATTTATCGTAGTAAAAAAAATCCTCTTCTCTTTCATTTTCAAAAGTCAAAATATAAAAAGAAAAGTAGCTACAGAAATCGATTACAATGTTAAAACTGCCCTGATATTTGCTGATGTTATAGTAGAATTTTCCTAGTTCAGTTCTGAAAAACTGATTGTTTAAATTGAATTGAGTAGTCAGCATTTCTTTTTAAAAAATCCATTTATATGAGTATGAATTTAAACTGTGCTTATGCTCTAAGATTTTACTTCTTTGCGAAGTACAACAGGTATCAAAACTATTCTTTCTGTATTACTTTTTAAAATTTTTAAGAAAATATTAATGCATTTTTATTTAGTAAAAACTTTTATGAACGCGGTAAAGACAACTTTTAGTTATTATTAACTTAATCAGCAATTTTAAGGACAAAGGATTGTAAGCTTGAAGAGAAATTAAAATAACCTTTATGATACTTTTTAGAAACGGCTGAAAGAGTTCAAAAATTTAATTTAGTTTCCTATGTTTCTTTGATTGCATTGAATCCTATTTCAAACATTAGAAATAAATTTTACTTTTTCCGCGTCATAAATTACTTTAACAGTTACTAATAATTATCTCATTCCTTATATATTTACAAAATAAAGTTTTTATAGCTTATATCAAATTTTAAAAAGCAAACTATCATTTCATTAGGAAAATGCTGCCAACAGCATTGTAAATAATAAAAATTGGCTTTGTTTTGGATTCGTAATAAATCTTGGTGTCCGGGCTTTTTATTCATGGACATGAAATGAGATTTCGGAAAAATTGATATCTCTATTGAAAAGTTGTTATTTTTCAAATGATTTTCTACTTTTCTGTATCCAAATTAAAGCCAATATTTGTCTCGTCATTAGATTAGCTATGTATGGCATTAGCAGAGGTAGTCAAAACTCCTTATTTGGATAATCAAGAAAGGCACAGGTAAAAAGAGACACCCATTCCTCTGCATAAACAGTTAGGATTCCTTGCTTTTATGATATGCCATGAGAAAAAAATTAAACTAGTGTGTTTTTTAAAATACAAAAGGAAAAAAAGACCCAATTTAATCAATTAAATAAAAATATTTATATTTGTCCAATAAGTTGTAAAAATACAAATGTATTTTATATAAAAAGAAAAAATAATGCTGTTTAATTTATATGAAATATCTATGATCCTAACTATCATTTTTCTTTATTTAAAGCCATTAATAAATTTACCTAATCTGATTTGCTTAGCATATTTATGTTTTATTGCATATTACTGTATTCATATAAAGACAAAACTTTTGATAACGGGAATATTTTATTATATATACAAAAAAAATTTTTTATTAAGAGCCATACAAAACAATGCCTGCAAGAAAACTTATGAATTTCAAATTCGGATGCAGTATTTTCTGAAGAAAGATGTAACACACACACAAATACACATGTATATAGTTTGGGAATTTTATCTCTCAATTCTTTTGGGTATTCATCGAAAAATAAAAGGAACAGTATGTTCTTTTAATTCTCAAATATAAAGAGTCTTAAAAAAGAGAAAACAAATTTAGATCTTGCTATTTAAAAATTCAGAACGGTAAAAATAAGAAAGTTGGATTAAGGTCTTTTTATCAGTATTTGCTAACATGTGGAATTTTAGAAAGAAATTTTTAAAATGTAATCCAAGCAAGAATTTTATATAATCTGAACTGACTCTGGCAAGACTCTGCCAGAGTATAGCCAAGAGAACGTTTTCATAAATGGCTAGTTTTGTTGATTATTAAGAGCCAATGTAAATCAAATACATTTTTTTAAAAAAAAAAACATGTAGTAATCAAAAGAAAGTGCGTTTTTGCGTGAACTAAAAATTTGTTCGTTGATGTATTTTTTGTGACATAACCTACTAAAAATTTACTATTAGCATAACAAAACTATTTTTTTTTTTTTAGAATTTACGAAGTTTACTTACAAAGGCCCATAATTCTAAATTTATGCACACAGATTGCAAAATACAGAGGGAAAAAAAACTGTTTTTTGCAATATTTTTTCACTGAAATCCTTAGTTGATAGGAGGGTAACGAAACTCCAGTAACTAAATACAACCAGACACAAACAATCTAGCCAGACATGTTCCATCTATTTCCAGGTGACATCAGATCGATTCATAATATTATCGATCAAAAACGGGTAAAGTCATCGTTTTTAAACTACAGTAAAAAAAACAGTTTTTTTTACTCGTTTTAAGGCTGTTTTTTGCTTTTTCAGTAAAATATAGTCCGCTGGACAGTTTTGTTTGTTCACTTCTTGTTTTAATCTAGACCAAATGTAATTAAAACGTCAGTGCAATCCTCCATCTAACAAAGAAATTCAATAATGCTCAACTAAGTTATAATAAAAATTATATATATATATGTATATTATATTATCTTAACTTTCAGCGTTATGAATTTTGTCTTGTGCCTTGTCAGTTAATTGAATGATTCCACCAAATATCTGTAAGTAGGAAATGTAAAAGTTTTAATTAGCTTAGCTTTAAAAAATTATTTAAAAAAAATTTATTCATCAGTGAGCAACTCTTTGCTTCATAATTTAATTTACTAAATTGTTAAGATCCATAAGTGTTATGGGTCGTTTACGTGGGTAAATGCAATAGAAAATATTAAGCCAAATGTATGCATTCCTTAATACATGTACATTCCTATGTTAAAATAATAAAAAAATCTGTAATCGCAAAAATTCAATCCAAATATCTTAAATTTATTTTAACTTGTAATTTTACTATGGAAAAATATTACTATGGGATACACAATTTGCTTTAAGATTTTATAATGTCGCTTTCAATCTATTTTAAAACAATTTTGAACTAAAGACAATCTCAAGCCATAAATACAATTACTATTACTTGGAAAATATTTTTATGATTAAAATTGCAATGCATTTTAATAAAATATTCTATATGCCTTAATATTAAGCATTATCGTCAGTATTTTAACATGTGTCAGTTGAATTATGAATATTCAGTTTCCCTGTGAAGGTTAAAAATGATTAAATTTTAAATGAATTCCTTGTCGATGTGCCCTTAAATTTAGAATTCATAATTGCAGAGATGGCAAAGATTAAAAGAGACTTTATAATAATTAATAACTTTGTCGAAAATTTGTGAATTAGATAATTTTATCAGTTAGTAAATGTATGACCCATTATGAATTAATTGATGGGATGAAATAAAGTGAAAAGACTGAATCAGTACATCATCAAAATATGTGTTCTTTTTTTTCAACGGGTTCTTTTAATTGATTGCATGTGTATACAATTTTGTTAACACAGGACTACGCCATTTTATCGCCCAAAATAGTTCAATTTTATTCTAAATATATACTAATAAATACACCAGACTTGGAAATTTTTGCAATTTAGTTTCTCATTAAAGTGAAATGATTTCAGTGTATTTTGATTTGTTAGCAATTTTTTTCTAATGAAACTAATTTTCTGCCTTTCGGATCTGTTTTCAGTTCAAAAGATCTATGTACTGCCATATTTGACTCCATTTATTTATTTGGTTATTAAAAAAATATTAATATTGGTATTTTATATACTATTAAAATGTCGAATGAAATAGAGGAATGGGTGTTGTGTAAATATCTTTTTTGTAAAGTGTTTTGCCGGCTTTTGCAAAGGTGAGTCTTTCTGACACTCTTCCCTTTTAGGAGCTTCGACGGCAATGTCAGAACTTCGCAACGGCCCTTCTTGACCATACGCGCAGTTCATACGAACTGGAGGCAATGCTCAACTATGACCCGACGGGACCGGCTTTCGAGCATGGAGACCGGATGCATCTCAGCAGACTCAAGCTCGCTATCAAGTACAAGCAAAAGAAAGTAGGTGGACTTTTCTATTATTTTAATTTCTTTTAAATATCACATTCCAAAAAGGGTAGAATGCATCTCTATGGATCAATAAAAAAAATGGTTTGCAAATTTTATTTTTAAACTTGATTATCATAAGAGAAATGTTTCAATGTTGATGAAACAAGGATTGTGCATTTTTTTCTTACGTAGTGAGTGGTATGAAATTTTCCAAGATTCTTTGAAGGATTATTTTTTCTTTATTAAAAATAATGATTTCCGTATTTTATCTATCACATTATTTATGCCAAACATTTCCTACGAATATGTGCATCCTATACCAATCGTATCGCTTACGCAAATGCATTTCATTGTTAAACAGTTTATTATTTTCAGATAAAACTTTCTATGTTTAATACTAATTAGTTACTCATCATCAAATATCACTGAAATAGAAGGATATTCTTTGCTATACGGCTAAGAAATTTGACAGTATTAAATTTATGTAATTATGTCCTAACATTCCATTAAGTGAATCCGCCCCATGTTTTGCATTATATATACAATTAAGTAGTGTGTTTTCTCAAAAACAAGTGCTACCAAGTTTGCGTATTTTAATTTACGCTGCTCGTTAAGCAGAATGATAAATTATTCATACTTTTTTATAGTTTTCTCTTAAGAACAAGCAACATCATTTAACCGAAATTTTGATTTAAAAAATACTGTATTGGTAGCATTGATTATGATATTCATAACATAAAGCACTTTCAAAGTTAAACCTGTAATACCCTTCATCTACTTTTTGAATGTAAATATATTACAGAATAAATTACCTGAATTGTATGTGGTTTGGATACAAATAGACCATTAAAATTTTAAAATAAAGAAATAACACCATCTACAAACTAAAAAGATGTTATTTTTTCAATCAACATCACATTTCTTTGACAAAATACACTATATATATATATATATATATATATATATATATATATATATATA